>CAUZXS010001514.1:40000-86083 GCA_963585895.1 Sepioteuthis lessoniana
CGGTTCGGTCGAGGGTCAATATATAACAGTATTAATCATTTGATTGCACTCACATGAATGCTTTCAAATACTGCTATCCAACATAGATTTATTTGCACATAGTTAAGTGGTTTCAAGCATCGCAATATTAGACTAACAACTTAATTTAAGCACACAGTTAAATAGTTTTGAATATTGCTAATCAGCACAAATAATTCTATTCAATATAAATCATTGTTTGCTCACAGTTAAATGGTTTAAAGTATTTCGATGTATCACTAATAATTCAATTAAACATTTGTTTACACAGTTAAATGGTCAAAAATCTCTAATCGTAACAATTTGATTTAACATCAGTCATTTTTTTTTTTTTTGCATAGTTCTATTTGACCCATTGATAGGACCTTTTCTGATGCAGTCACTCCAGGTCAGAGTGGACCTGGGAGTAATGACAACGAAAGAGTTCTCTACATTCTCCAAAGCTCCTGCATTACTGGAGCCACACCATCAGATGGTTTAGCGTCATATCTAGGACACTCGTTGGTGGGGGATCCACTCTGTAGAGGTGCAGTCGGTGTATTTTACACCCACAGCCGATTGGGTCGGACGTCTATTTTGTTCGACAATGAGTCACATTAGATTTATAAATAATTTATGGCAAAAAAATAGATAAGGGAAAGTAGTGTATATCTAATATCAAATAGTTATCCCCCTTGAAAAATCAGGAATGCCATAAAACTGATTCTCGCGTCAAATCTTATACATATGATTTATACTATAATCAATTATAAATAATTTGATTATTAGATAAGGGGAAGTATAATTGCCAGTTAATAGTTATCCCCCTTGAAGAATCAGGAATGCCATAAAGCTGATACTCGATTCAAATCGTATGCATATAATTTATACATTATTCAATTATGAATGACTGAATAAGGGAAAGTATAATCACCAGTTAATAGTTATCTCCCTTGACAAAGCAGGGGCCCAGTAAGATCAATTTCGTGCCATATCCTATTTATATCATTTAGATTATAATTATTTGCGCTTAGATAAACAAAAAAGGGGAAGTACTGTATATTTAATATTCAATATTTATTTTCCTTAAGCAATCAGGATGGCCTTTAAGATCGATCCCGAGTTATATCTTATGTATAGAATTTTTCCAATAATTTATTCGAGATAAGTAAATGAATATAGGTGAACCAACAAACCGTATAAAAACGTTTCTCTTAAATCGAGAAAGACCTCAAATACTGACCAGCGGAGCAAGATAAAACCTTAAAGAAATTTATATTTTACTTCTTTTGTATCATGCCTAAATGTTTTATGAATCGTCAGACATGAATTTCATCTGATGATCGTATTTTTTTAGCGCATGAAACTTTTAATCATGAAACCAACAAAATGTGGTGAGATATCAATCTATATATATATATATATATAGTATTCTTGGTCCAGTTAAACCGGAGTTGGGAGTAATTCCATCAGGACAAGAAATTATTCATGAATGAATATTTAAATTTTCCTGGTAAAGAGCTCAATGTAACAATAATACAGAGCAGTAAATTCTTTAAGAAAAACAACGAAACCGGTCACATAGGATTATAAATTTATTTCCATCCTGTTACGGATTTTTGAAATTTCCAAAAACACGAAAAAATAAACAGGACTTCTTCAGATCCTTTTATCAAAAGGATCTGAAGAAGTTGTTTTTCTTAAAGAAAGTATATATATATATATATATATATATGTATTTCTTTTAAATACCCTGTCCGGTGGCAAAAGCTGCTTGGTAGCGCCAGGAGTGGCAGTACCGCCTTGAGCTACCGAAACTGTGTTATCACCCTGGTTGGCGGCTGATGAAGACAGGGTATTGGACGTGCTTTCACACGTTATATATATATATATATATATATATATAAAGAAAAAATTAAATTCTTTGGTGTCATTATAAATTTATTTCAGGTGTATGATGACTCTCTTCAGATGTTGATTGAAGATATGAACACACCCAAATAATATTGTCATTCAACATCTTAAAAGGGTCAACACAGACCAGGAACAAATTTATAATAATACCAAAGAACTTTTTTTTTCTTTTTATTTCCATATAAAAATATTTTGGCTTTGCACATTGATTTTTAATGTATTCTTAATCCCAAATTAATTATAAACCAATAGTCGTTTGCATTGAACACTCAAGTTGGATACTCCTAAACCCTGGATTTTTTTCTCGGATTACATATGTATACATGCAAATTCTGATATTTTGCGTAATGATATCTGACAACATGATAGAAGAAAAGATTTGAAAAATGAAATCCAAATTTTTTAAACTTCGAAATTATTCATTATTTTGATGTTTCAGACTTACAACTTCACCTTATACGATGAATAATGTTTCAAAACATTTCAACATACGCTCTGCCTTACCGTCTTGACTCTGACCTCAGTCCTGGTTGGAGTTAGCTTTCATTTCCTTGTGCCCCTCTTTGAACCTCTTATACTTCTCAAAAACACGCGTGGACAATATTGTGTTATCTTCATATACTTGCTGAAGCATTTCAAATGTTTCAGACGGAGTTTTCCACAACCAGACCAAGGTGTTCAGGTTTATTCGTTGCTTAGTACTCATAACTGAACAGCCTGGAAAAGATTGGTTTGGTTTGGTTTGTTTGGTTTTATGTCGTATCGACCTTTGTAGGTTATTTAACGCCAAATCCATTTTTATGTAAATAATCTGTTCTCTTGAAAACAATTCAGTTTAACATAAGTACAGAGTTTAATTGTCAAAAACATTTCTATTTCAAACTATTCAAGCAGTTATATGTAATAATTCAGTTAAGTGTAAATACAGTTTTAATGTCGAAAAACAATTCAGTTAAGCATAAGCACTCAGTTTAAGTGTAAGTACGGTTTAATTGTCAAAAACGTTTCTATTTCAAGCTATTCAGTTTACTCAATTCAGTTTAGCATAAGTATGCTGTTAGTTCTATTCAACCCATAGATAGGGCCCTATCAGGTGCTACCACTCCAGGCCAGAGTGGACCTGGGAGCGATGGCAATGAAGGGGTACTCCGCATTCCCCAAAGCTCCAGCACTGCTGGAACCTCACCATCAGATTGTTTAGTGTCATATCTAGGACACTCGTTAGGGGGGTCTTACCCCTCTGCAGAGAAGCAGTCAGTGTATTCTACAGCCCCAGCCGACTGGGCAAGCCTGGAAAAGAGGAGATGTAAACAAAAGCATGTGAAAAAAACTGTAATATTTGCAGAAGGCTAAGATTCCAGTTATATACGGCAATTCTCAAAAATATCCAACGAAAGACCTTCAAATTTGCTCTGGGGCACAGACATCTTTGATGTAAGCTGTTAGCCAACATCTCTCCGTAGCTAAACCCAACGTCTGTTTTAGCTTTTATAAACATCCCAGTGGTGTTGTTGATACTCACAGATAATTAACGGACGAACGCCGTCAGGCGATTACAAACTAGATTTAATTCGTTAGAAGAAGTGGGCAACGTTGAATGCAAAGGTGTCAATATTAAGTTTAACTTCTCGTTACCCAAAGACAAAAAACTTAAATGACGTTGTATAATATCGAGAAATCACTCTGAAATTTGAATTGGAGAAGTGAGGTCTCTTTGCTTGACTTGGAGAGTGAGGTCTCTTTGGTTGACTTGGAGAATAGTGTCTGTTTGTTTGAAATGGAGAAGTGAGGTCTCTTTGCTTGACTTGGAGAATGAGGACTCTTTGCTTGAATTAGAGACTAGGGTCTCCTTGATTGAAATTGAGAAGTGAGATCTATTTGCTTGACTTGGAGAGTGGGGTTCTCTTTGCTTGACTTAGAGAATAGGATCTGTTTGTTTGAAATGGAGGTCTCTTTCCTTGACTTGGGGAATGGGGTCTCTTTGCTTGAATTAGAGCATAGGGTCTGTTTGTTTGAAAATGAGAAGTGAGGTCTCTTTGCTTGACTTGGAGAGTGAGGACTCTTTGCTTGAATTAGGGAATAGGGTCTCTTTGTTTGAAATGGAGAAGTAAGGTCTCTTTGCTTGACTTGGAGAGTGGGGTCTCTTTGCTTGAATTAGAGAATAGGGTCTGTTTGTTTGAAATGGGGAAGTAAGGTCTCTTTGCTTGACTTGGAGAGAGAGGAATCTTTGCTTGAATTAGGGAATAGGGTCTGTTTGTTTGAAATGGAGAAGTAAGGTCTCTTTGCTTGACTTGGAGAGTGGGGTCTCTTTGCTTGAATTAGAGAATAGGGTCTGTTTGTTTGAAATGGGGAAGTGAGGTCACTTTGCTTGCATTGGAGAGTGGGGTCTCTTTGCTTGAATTAGAGAATAGGGTCTGTTTGTTTGAAATGGAAAAGTGAGGTCTCTTAGCGTGAATTGGAGAGTGAGTTCTCCTTGATATTGCATTCAGAGACCCAGCCAACTTAGTGAAGTGTGTGGACGATATTTACGCTCATGTTAGCCTCGTCATACAACCATCATTTGATATGTTTTGAAAATTATTAGTATAAGATACCAATACTTGAAACCATATAATAAATGATTATAGACAAATAGAAGTGTTATTTGTAAAAATGCATTAAAGATAAAGTTGTGAGGAGACAAACATTTACGAGTGAATCAAATTTTAGCATGAAGTGATTGATAATAGTTAAATAACCATTACTGTTAAATGTGAAGCAGCGTCGAATCAACCGAAAAGGACATCGAAACGAGGTTAACGAAAGCATGGACAGCTATCAATAGGCTATCGACTATATGGAAATCAGACCTAACCGATAAAATGAAACGCAGTTTCTTCCAGGCAGCAGTCACATCGATACTGCTATATGGATGCACTACATGGACGCTAACAAAACGTCTGGAGAAGAAACTAGATGGCAATTACACAAGAATGCTGCGTGCAATCCTGAACAAGTCCTGGCAGCAACACCCCACAAGACACCAACTGTACGGCCACCTGCCCCCTATCACGAAAACTATTCAAGTTAGGCGAACCAGACATGCAGGACATTGCTGGAGAAGCAGAGATGAACTCATAAGAGATGTACTCTTATGGATCCCCACACACGGCCGCGCAAAAGCAGGACGACCAGCACGAACGTACATTCAGCAGCTATGTGAGGATACAGGTTGTTGTCCTGAAGACCTGCCTAGGGCGATGAACGATAGGGAGGAGTGGCGAGAGAGGGTCAGGGATATCCGTGCTGCCAGCACGATATGATGATGATGATGATGACAGTGTGAAAATTATTTGTATAAAATTATCATGTTTGTTAAAATTTAATAATGTCAGCATTATATAACACTGGGGAGTTAATACGCTGTTAAATAAAATAAACCTTATAATTCTTTATGTAATTGTTATATATATATATATATATATATATATCATTATTATTAATATTATTATTATTATTATTGTTGTTGTTGTTTTTCACACCAGTGTTAGTTGATGGACTTTCACGCAAATTTGAATGATAGCAAGTCACCTAAAGTCTCCAGGACTATTCTCAGTATCCTGGCCGATCTTAATAATACTGTCGTTTGGATAGTCTCCTCTTGTCCTCTGATTTCTAAGTCTTCTAGTCCCTTTACCAGACCTTTGGTGATTGTTCCAATCGCACATATCACAATTGGAATCACCATCATGTTCCCTAGTTTATGTTAGTCCTGTGGCAAGGTCTTGGTACTTATCTCTTATTTTCTTAAAGGAGGTAATATGCTTTATGAAAAACTATGTAAAATGTACTGGTGGCGTAGCATATCCATTAATCTGAAGAAGGTTGTGTCATCAAAGAGAGACAGATATATATATATATATACGCCACCAGGACATTTTACATAGTTTTTCATAGGGGTTGAGCACTCTGGCGAGGGAATTGTCGGCCGCCGCTCGCATAATGCAAAGCTCTTCGAAAGAATTGAGCACTCTGGTAGCCGATAGGGTATAAATAAATGTAAACAAACGGCTGCTGCTGCTGTTGCTGAATAAATACCTTAAAAATTCCCTTAGCCAACGTGATCCGCTTGGTGGCCAAGAGGTCTGAGACTTAATCTAATGTAAAGTTGGACGGTTTTCGATCTCGGTTTCGAGCGTCCTGCGTGTCTAGCCACACTGAAGAGTTCTGATAGAACGAAACAGTCTGTCTGTGGATGACAATATATATATATATATATATATTTATGAGACTAAACAAAAACACTGATCAGAGAGTATTCTTCAGACTAAGGGATATGATACGCCAGCAGAACTTTTTATGATGTATTGATAATGTTTCGTTTTTGTTTGGTTTGGTTTTATGCCAAATCAATCCCACAGGTTTTTTTAAATGCCAGATCCTCTTTATATTATATACATATATTAAGTATGTACGATTTATAAACGCATAATTTGCAGATAACATTTTTAAACGAGCGAGAGCTCATTCGTTTGTACACTGGTATATGGTTTCAAGTATTGCTAGATATTACTAATAATTCAGTTAAACATCAGTCCTTTGTTTGCTCATCGTTTTAATGTAAAACAGTTCAATTTTGGAGTCTGTGGTGTTGACAGTGGTGATGTTAGTCGAAGTCACACGTGTCACATCCCGTTCGTGCACAGGGGTCGTATATATACATATATATATATTTATATATATATATATATATATATATATATATATATATATATATGTGTGTGTGTGTGTGTGTGTGTGTGTGTGTTATGTGTGGGTCTGTGTTATGTGTGTGTGTGTGTGTGTGTGTGTGTGTTATGTGTGTTTGTGTGTGTGTTATGTGTGTGTGTGTTATGTGTGTGTGTGTTTGTGTGTGTATGTGTTATGTGTGTGTGTGTGTGTGTGTGTGTGTGTGTGTGTGTGTGTGTGTGTGTGTGTGATATGCTTCTTTGAGTATCTTTTCTTTCTACTATCTTCTCATTTAAAAAAGCAGAATCTTTACACAGAACATATACAGTAATTATGCAATACCTACGTACAGATCAAATACTGCACCCAAAAATGTCCTTTTAATTTTTTTTTCTTACCATTATTTCTGAGATCATCCAATTCAATCTTAATTTTTTTTTACACTGCTGGTGTTTCATATTTGATGAGTCCGAAAAATTACTCTTCAGTAGAACCTCTACTTACGAAAATCTCATTATACGAAAATTCAAAATAGGAAACGGGCTTCAAAGAAATTTCCGTCCCATTTAACGAAAAAATATTCAAGATACGAAAACGAGAATCAAAAGTGCCTAGCTTGAAAGGTTGCGTCATTATTCGTAGCAACATTTATTATTTTTCACTGATTTTATAATTTTCTCATTGTTTTTTTTTAAGCATTTATGTAAATGACAACGTTGTCATTAACGAACATATTCCTTAGGGTAGATATAATATTCATATTCATATTTACCAACCCCTCCGCTCGGGCAGGATATGACACAAGGTCAATTTTTTAAGCGGTTTGAATTCAGAGTTTTCCTTCTCCTAGACTAGTTGCCTCATCAAGGCTGAAGAACCTAGTCTGCCCTACTATTTACCCATAGCTGGAGGGAGAATAATTGGATTCATACCTTTCCCAAGGGTATTAGTGCTATGAGAAATGCTATCAGTCTCGTCCAGAATTTGAACTCGAGTCGACGATAACCATTACACCACGGGCACCTTCAGGGTAGATATAGTATTTATACTTTATACAACTGTTTTTTTTTTTTGTTGGGGCTAGAGCGAATTCCGCCATTTATAGGGATAAATCTTGTTCCATTATACGAAAATTCCAAGATACGAAATCCCCGCTGGAACAAATTAATTTCGTATTTCAAGGTATCACTGTGTTAGCAAAAAAATCCATCTGAGTTATAAACGCGGTTTTTTAAATTGGCTTTGACTGTGAACTTCCAATCCAAGGAGAAATAGGGAAATTTTTCTATGCGTTTCAAACCATACGAATGCCTCAGGGAAAGACACTAATGTTTCTATTTCTCCATCTCAGCTACGGTTAAATATAGTAAGGCAGATTGAGCTCTTGGGCCTTGGTATAGCAAACAATATAAAAGAAAAAAGACTTAATAAAAAAAAAAACTAAGCCGCATTCAGCTGGTAATCCCATTCCATAAAACTCAGAGAATTGCCCAAGAAAATGAATGTAGAAGAAAACAACAGATTGTTCACTAAATCTCCCCACGACACTTCATTCTCCCCCCGGACTTCGTGACACCTCCCCCAATCCAAGTAGAAGTGACTAGATAAATAACGAAACATTACAAGAAGAGAAAAAGTACATAAAAACACAGTAAGAAGGAGAACATCAAAGAATTTAATTTAGAAAATGTTATTTTTATCGTTCTAACATCAGTTCGTAATATTGACTTTGTTTATGATAACATTTTATGGTAATTAAAAAGTTTTCATGTAAATTCGTTGTTTTTAAGAGGGGAGGGCTTTGTGTTTTTTCCTTTCGGTTTTTGTTTTATTTTGGCTTTCGTATTTTTTCTGGAAAACGAGACTCTGCAAGGTACAGATATCTATCTATCTATCTATCTATCTATGTCATACTGTGCATATCTATCTATATAGCGAGCAAGCTATGTTGATATTGTCACGTGATATCCCACGAAGACGATAGAAATAAGATTAATACTATTCCCCGTGTTCGAATTAACAGTGGCAAGTCATCAGAGAATGACTGTTAAGGCATGATAGTAAATTAGGGCAAGCTATTTGTACTCAGTAACCTGACTTGGGTGACATCTAGCAGCCCTAAAGAAATCGCCTGACCAGGGGGAATGAAGAGAGAAGCCAAATGATTGGCTGGGACCCCAAAACGGAAGTGGGGACTCCTTCCCGTCAGCGGAAATAGATAATAAGAAAGTTAGTTTTTGGGCAGGGTTCATAGGAGACAGAACCAAAAGCCTAGTACTCCGGGTGAAGAAGACAAAAAAATATCTGCGAGACACGAAGAAGCCATTTTCTTCAAGCCAGTATTAAAAATAGCATAAAGTCTATTAGCCCGTAAAAGAAGAAATATTCTCCAGTGGAACCCCGTCGGAAAATAAGATAAGTACCCTTGGGACTATTTCTCCTTATACCCAAATTTTATATACCACTCTCTCTCTCTCTCTCTCTCTCTCTCTCTCTCTCTCTTTCTCTCTCAATTTGTAGGAAAACGAAAGAACAGAAAAGAAGAAAGACATTTATGTTCATGGACTGTTCAATTATTATATATTTTGATACTTTGAAGGTGTATATAATCGTAGTAAAAGATTCATGCATTTTAATGTTACCACGTGGTCTAAGTTGTTCTTTGCAGTTCTGCTATGAATTTGTTACTTCATGCTTCCTTTTCAGCTTCTATTCGCCTTACATTATCTTGTAAAAATTGTCCTATAAATTCCTTTAAAATATCACACGGGAAACCGGAATTACCGACTACTACCGGACATTGGCCTAGCGGTTAGAGTGTTCGCCAATCGCCCGGGAGACGTGGGTTCAATCCCAGGTCGAGTCATACCAAAGACTCAAAAAATGGTACTTGATGCCTCCTTGCTTAACACTCAGCATTATAAGGTGCGGATCAGGGGTGGAGTGGAGCAATCCAGGGAATGGAGTAGCGCCCTCCCCTACACCTTGGTGTAGTAAGCTATCGAAAAGGGAGCCTTCGGGTCACCCTCGACTATGGTCGCCTACTTTACTTACTTACTATAATTAATATTATTACGACTAAACCTATAGGTCCATATCTTCCATTGTCTAGGGGAGGAAGTTTAGTGGCCTTGGTGGGTGTGTGTTTTGGAAAAGTTTAGTGGCCTTGGTGGGTGTGTGTGAAATTTGGAATCCCTTGCCAGCGGCGGTCAGTCTGGTCATAAATTAATCCCCCACATAATATGCCAGTTCTTATATGCCTGAGAAAAAAATTCTGAACGAGGACTTATTCTACAAGGGATCAAGTGCCAACCTGCCCCGTCTTCACACGTGCGAAAATAAAACCCCGTTTTGGGATAAAAGTAAATTCTTCGCGTCACAATATATATATATATATATATATATATATATATATATATATATCAACATAGCTAGCTAGCTCGCTATCTATCTATCAATGTATCTGTTTCAGATAGATAGATCGATAGGGAAATCTTTAGGTAAAAAGCAACAATTAAAGAAAGCAATAAGGAAAGAAAACAATTAACAATGTGTTGGTATAGTGGCTCGTACCACGTGACTTCCAGCGTCACGGAAGTGTAAAAGGCGCCGTGTTTCTCAAGCACGGCAGACAGAAGGAGAAAGAAGCAGAAGCAGAGAGATAGCTCTGAAAGGACGTCGGTCTGTAATAAGACCAACTTCGGACGTAACACCAACAGCGAGAGCCTTAGATACTAGTCGGACTGTACCACTTGGGTTAATTAATAATTAACTCTGTTTCACTGTGTATCGTTTCCTTAACACGATACAATACAAGGAAAGCTAGAGGCGAAATGGAGATAGATTCCAAAGAAAAAATATCACTCAATCGCAACAAGGTGAAAGCGCCGCCATTATGGGAAAAGTGCTGGGACGTTAAATTCCATCCAAGTAGATACTATTTACCAACCCCTCCGCTCGGGCAGGATATGACACAAGGTCAATTTTTAAGCGGAGTTTAAGTTTTCCTTCTCCTAGACTAGTTGCCTCACCAAGGCTGAAGAACCTAGTCCGTCCTACTATTTACCCATAGCTGGAGGGAGAATAAGGGGGTTCATACCTTTCCCAAGGGTATTTGCCCGAAAGTGAATGTAATAGCGCGACTGGAGTACGAACTCGCGTACTACGATTCTGCAGTTCATCGCTTTAACCATTACACCACGAGGACACCCATTACACCACGAGGACACCCATCCAAGTAGATGCTTAAAATAAACACAGAAACAATAATAAATGAATGGGTTCAGCCATTTATGTAGAACTATGCAAATGAGTTAGGTTTAACTAAAAGCCGAATCCGGGCAGAAATAGGAGTGTCGGTAAACCATATGATGTTTAATCCTGTCACGTTTGCTGCCCTGTCGACAGAGATTAGAAAACATTCAAAATGGGTTCTTATAACAACATCTTGTACAATCTCTTAAGATCGTACAACCATCTATAATTCAGTAAGGAATACAGCCGTTGAATTCTAAGTCAGAGTTGATTTTACTATAGAAATATAATGGAATTCTATATGAATCCTCTGTAAATGATTTTTGTCCAGTTGACATATTCTAAGCTCTACTGACGAGGTGGTATATGTGACAGAACTGGGTACCGTAAATCGCGGTGTATAATTCGATCTTTAAAGCCTGAAGAATCTCTACAAAACTAAGGCGTCGAGTTATACGGTAAGGCTAAAATCCAAATCTTTACCACAGGTGGATCAACCAGTGATAAAGGTTTGGTTTGGATAGGTTTTATGGCATATCTACCAGTGTTGGTTATTTAACGCCAAAACCTGTTTTTACATATATATCAAATATATGATTTGTAAACAGATTTTGTAAATAGACTGAACTGAATGATCAAACAGTTCTATTTCTAACAAATAAATTTAGCAAAAGTCATTTGTTTGCACTTAGTTTAAATGTTAAACAGTTCAATTTGACTCATAGATATCAGATGCTACCACTCCAGGCCAGAATGCAATGATGGGGTACTCCACATTCTCCAAAGCTCCACGATTACTGGAGCCTCACCATCTGATTGTTTAATACAAAATTCAGGACACTCGTTTGCAGGAAGAGTCTTAACCCTCAGCAGGGGCAGTCGGTGCATTCTATAGACCCAACTGACTGGGCTATAAAGGTTTGAATTTTAGCCTTGCTGTATAGGTCAACCCCAAGTTCTGAAGAGATTTTTTAGGTCATGTGAGTGATTATAAATGGTAAATCCAAAATAATTGTTTTGTTATTTTTTCATTTTCTGATTAAAGGTTGTGGTACATTAGTTGATGGTTTAGTTTGGCCTATTGTTTTCAAACACTTCCATCTGCGTCGTTATTTGCCTTCATAAATTGCCTGTAGGGAAGTGTCTGTGGCGTAGTGGCTAGCGTGCTGGTCAGCAACATCGTAGTGAGCAAGTTCGAATTCCAGTCAGGCCATTACATTTACTTTCGTACAAATAACCTTGGGAATGGTTTGAACATTTTCCTTCCCCTTATTATAGATTATATAGTACCACTAATGTTCTTCAAATAAGATGGCTTTAACATTAAATAATCCTCAAAGGCTGGCATTGCATTAAACAAATACAAAAAAAAGAAAAATCAAACCAAGGTGGGGTTCCTGTGGCATCATGAAAAACGTTCTGGACATTGTAATAAGAAAGTTCAAATTCCAATCGAATCCAGCGAAAGAAAGAAAGAAAGAAAGAAAAATGAAATAAATGAGCTGAGTAGAAAGAAAGAAAGAAAGAAAGAAAGAAAGAAAGAAAGAAAGATTCAATAAATGAGGTGATTAAAAAAAAGAGAAACAAGAAAGAAAGAAAGAAAAGAGAGAAAAACAATCAACGAAAGAAAGAAAGATAGAAAGAAAAATGAAATAAATGAGGTGATCAGAAAGAAAAAGAGAAACGAGAAAGAAAGAAAGAAAGAAAGAAAGATTCAATAAATGAGGTGATTGAAAAAAAGAGAAACAAGAAAGAAAGAAAGAAAAAAGAAAGAAAGAAAGAAAAAAAGAAAGAAAGAAAGAGAGAAAGATAAAATAAATGAGGTGATTAGAAAAAAAAACGTGAAAGAAAGAGGAAAAGACATAAAATAAATGAGGTAATTAGAGAGAAAGAAAGTTGAAGAAAAGAAGAAAAGACATGAAAATGAACGAGGTGATTCGAAAGAGAAAAAAATCATTAAAATAAATTAGGTGCTTTGAAAGAAAGAATGAAAAACACGAAAAAATAAACGAGTTAATGAAAAAAATTAGAAAGAAAGAAAGAAAGAAAGAAAGAAAGAAACAGGAAAATAAATGAGTGAAAGAAGGAAAGAAAGAAAGAAAGAAAGAAAGAAGGAAATGAATAATGAAAGAAATATGCGGAAAAATAAATGAGTTGAAGAAAGAAAGAAAGAAAGAAAGAAAGAAAGAAAGAAATATGTAGGAAAATAAATGAGTTGAAGAAAGAAAGAAAGAAGAAAGGAAGGAAATAAAGAAAGAAAGAAATATGCGGGAAAATAAATGAGTTGAAGAAAGAAAGAAAGAAAGAAAGAAAGAAAGAAAGAAAGAAAGAAAGATGCGGGAAAATGAATGAGTTGAAAAAAGAAAGAAAGAAAGAAAGAAAGAAAGAAATATGCGGGAAAATAAATGAGTTGACGAAAGAAAGAAAGAAAGAAAGAATTATGTAGGAAAATAAATGAGTTGAAGAAAGAAAGAAAGAAAGAAAGAAAGAAAGAAAGAAATATGCGGGAAAATAAATGAGTTAATAAAAAAAATTGAAAGAAATTGTTATATACCGTACCTAAGAAAATGAATGGGTATGTCCCATCCCTCTATTGTGAAGGAGATTAATATGCTGAATAAATAGTACACTACAAGTAGTGATTTACCTTCTTCACGCCGCTGGCGAGTATTGTACTTTGTTAATGTAATAAAAATTTTCATTTCATTTCCAACTTCCGGTTTGGTTATTACTCATTGTTCGGTAACGAAAAGAAAGAAAGAAAGAAAGAAAGAAAGAAAGAAAGAAACGGGAAAATAAATCAGTTGAAACTACGAAAGAAAGAAAGAAAGAAAGAAAGAAAGAAAGAAAGAATAGCGACAAACAAGTCGATAAAAAATAAGAAACAAAAAGATGCGAAAGTAATTGAGGTTAGAAAGAAAGAAAGAAAGAAAGAAAGAAAGAAAGAAGGAAGGAAAGGTGAACTGCTGAAAAAGAAGAAAGCAAAAGAACGTTTGAAGGGAATCAAAAAGAAAAAGTGAAAAAAAACAAAAAAAAACAAAACACGAACAGAAGTACATTTGTCTCAGATTTCGTATCGCTATTTGATACACATCGATGTACCTACGCATGTCTGTGAATCTACCGCCAAATCAGATTCCACGAGTTGGTTGAAAACTTTAAACCTGTCGGTATTCGCACACACACACACACACACACACACACACACACACACACACACACACACACACACAGCGAGCTTCTATTCTCCTGAAAATAGAGTTCAAGGGAAAATGTATTATCGAACCAAATAGGTGTGACACGTCGATATGATTCAGTCTGATACAAGGTCAAGGGAGGGATTTAAGAATAGACAAAGTTTAAACGAATCTTCTGACCTGGCAAGGTCACCAACAATTGAAAATCAAAAATCTTCATCGACTGATTGATTGATTGACTGATTTTTAAATACTTGTCAACCCGTCTTGGGTTATTTTATGCCAAGAGGTTAGGGAATGGCGTTCATTGTACGTTCATATCTACCTTCTTTTTTTTTTATAAATAGAACAATAGATTGAAAGTTATTTACTTTCTTGATAAATACATCTTCAATTTAAAAACTTTAACACACCTCAGAAGTAAGCTAAAGAACTGATTGATTTTAACGGCATGTCAACCTGTGTAGGGATAGTTATGCCCATAGGTGAGGTCGTTGCTTTAATTGTACGTTCATATTCACATCATTTTTGCATGTAGTTCTTTCTTAAGAGTTGTTTTTCTTTTCTTTTCTTATCTTTTTTTGCACACGGTCCTAACAAATAGGAACAATTTTTAAACAGATCTAATTTGACCCATTGATGGGACCCTAACAAAGTTGGCCCAGTCCGCTATCGAATGCACTGACTGCATCTCTAAAGTAGTGTGAGACTCCCCCGCCCCATGGGTGTCCTGTATATGTCACTAAACAAACTGACGGTGAGGCTCCAGTAATGCTGGAGCTTTGGAAAATGCGGAGTACCCCTTTATTGCCATCGCTCCCAGGTTCATTCTGGCCCGGAGTGGTAGCACCTGTTAGGGTCCTCTGTATGGCTCAAATAGAACCAAGCAGTGTACTTATGCTAAACTGAATTGTTTGAAATAGAAATGTTTTGACATTTTAACTGCGTACTTATGCGATACTGAATTGTTTGAAATGGAACTCTTTATTTGTACAAAAACGTATTTGGCATTAAATAACCTGACATGACAAAAAAAAAAAACAGAGTGGACCTGGGAGTAATTGTAATGAAAGGGTACTCCATACTCTCCATACATCCAGAGGTGGAGCCTTAATATTGTATGTTACTTGGTGTCATACCTAGGATACCTCTTTTTTAGTAGGGGGTTCTAACCTTTCTGCAGGGGATTCACGGAGCATATTCTCGGTCCCACCGAGAGGGCAGAGAGATTTGGATTTTCACACTTTATTTGAATATTGATAAATTGAGTTTGAAGCAAATATGTAAATAAAAATAGTTACTTATATCTATTGCTGGGCTGAATTATAGTTATTTGCTAAGCTTAGCTTGGTTTGGCAGAAGGCATGAAGAATTGAGCACCCAGTGGTAACTATTATCACTTAGAGTGGTTTTCTATCCAAGACCGATAACAATAACAATACAATAGCATCATCATCATCATCATCAAAGCACACGGATTCCTAAGACTCTAACTTTCTCTCGTTTCTATCAGCCATTGCACTTAGTAAGTCCTCTCGACGGCATCCAGTGTTCACACAGAGCTGATGAATTTAACTATTTGCTGGTTTAACCATGGGTTAGAATGTCGCCTATCAGTTATTCCTTACTTCTCCAGCAATGGTGTCTTGCTCGGATGGTTAGTGAGATGGGAGTTAAGTGGCCGTAAAGCAGCTGCTTTGTAGCGGACTGCTTCCAGGATTCGTTAAAAACAGGAAGCAGCATCCTTTTATTGTTCTCATCTAGCTTTTTTTCACAACGTTTCGTTACCGCTCGAATGGTGCAGCCTAGTAGTACTGACTCGACTATTGCTTGGAAGACTTCCTGTTTTATTTCATCAGAGAGATAGCATAGATATGGAACTAGACCAAAAATAGAGAACACGCAGCAACTGATCTGTGATAGTAGAGTGATAACCATTGCACCATGACGAGGGTCTCGAGTTATTTCTCGAGTTAGCTCCCACTCTATTGGGCTTGAGTCACACCTTAACTGAGCCAAAGTTATCTAATATCGACGAAAATGAAAAAATGACGACAACAAACACTGACTTGAGAAAATAGGACAAATGACTTGATCTGATAGAATTTACACAAACACACACACACACACATATATATATATATGTGTGTGTGTGTGTGTGTGGCTTGAATATATATATACATATATACATTCCTATATATATATATATATATATATATGTATATTTTGGCAGCATTTCTTCGTTAATGCAAATTTCATTAAACATAATAGACATTTTATGCCTACATATTTTCTTCTGGATCCGTTCGAATTCCCGTATTACTTTTATTGTATTCGGGGGGAATTGATTTAGGTATCGTCCATAGTTGTATGTATCCCTAGTACTTTCTGCCCGACTTTGGGCCATCATCAGGGGAGAATCTATTACAAAAGTGATGTAACTTTTGTTTTAGCAAATTACTACTGTGTAAGGACGTCTTTGCCGTTGAAGATTATGGCGTTTGCTTTTAAATGTAATTCTGTAAATAGTGCCAGTGGCTAAAGACATTTAAGGACATTAGCACTGGTTTGAAAATTAATTCTATTAAGTGCTGGTTGCAGGTTTCTAATATATAGTGCTTCGAGAATCTGATATATATATATATATATATATATATATATATATATATATATCAGATTCTCGAAGCACTATATATTAGACACCTGCAACCAGCACTTAATAGAATTAATTTTCAAAGCAGTGCTAATGTCTGGCCCGGTTATATATATATATATATATATATATAACCGGGCCAGTGGTCTAATGAGTAGAGTGTTCGCCAATGGTCCAGTAGACCGGGGTTCAATCCCAGTTCGTATCATACCAAAGACTATAAAGAAATGGGACTTGATATCGCCTTGCTTAACACTCAGCATTATAATGGAGAGATCAAGGGTAAAGTGGAGCAATCCAGGGAATGGGGTAGCGCCCTCCCCTACGCCTCGGTGTAGTAGCTATTGAAAAGGGAACATTTGGTTCACCCTCGCTAACTTTACTTTCTATATTATTGGCTAAGGTGCGGGACTGCAATATGGCATTCTATTCGAACTCCAGTTGTGCTATTACATTCTCTTTCGGACTAATGCCCTTGGAAAAGGTATGTACCCACTTACGTCCTTATTTATGGATTAAATATAGTGTCTCAAAATAGATGTAACTCATTGATATGATAATTCATATTGCATCAAGTCAACTTTCATCTGAGTCATAAAAAGCAATCATATCACTTCAGGAAGGTCAAACCAGATGACAAAGACAGAAATTGATTGATTTTATCCTACAGTGCACGTGAAAGACCAAATATGTCTTTGGAGGAACTTTTTCGGACTCCTTCCGACAAAATCTCTCACCACATCCACATAGTCAGGACATTTTGTAGTCAACTTCCTGCCAGATCTGGGATATTCTGCCTTCTAGTGGAGGTTATTTACTGACCCTGTGGCTTGAATTTTGTCTACCCAACGATAAATTTGGCTTCTCTGTGTATAATTGCTAAGTTATACTTCCTGCTAAATTTTGCGGGAACAGTTTTGAATGATTTTGTTTCCAAATAAGAAGTGACGCAAAAAATATTTTTCCTCTTTTCTCCCAGGCATTGTGATCAAGAATTAATAATTGTTATTGTATATTATTTACAAATCTGGAAATCAGACCTAACCTATAAAATGAAACGCAGTTTCTTCCAGGCAGCGGTCACATCGATACTGCTATATGAATGCACTACATGGACTCTAACAAAACGGCTGGAGAAGAAGCTAGATGGCAATTACACAAGAATGCTGCGAGCAATCTTGAACAAGTCCTGGCGGCAACACCCCACAAGACACGAACTGTACGGTCACCTGCCTCCTATCACGAAAACTATTCAAGTTAGACGAACCAGACATGCAGGACACTGCTGGAGAAGCAGGGACGAACTCATAAGAGATGTACTCTTATGGACCCCCACACTTGGCCGTGCAAAAGCAGGACGACCAGCACGAACATACATTCAGCAGCTATGTGAGGATACGGGATGTAGCCCCGAAGACCTGCCAGAGGCGATGAGCGATAGGGAGGAGTGGCGAGAGAGGGTCAGGGATATCCGTGCTATCAGCACGACATGATGATGATGATGATTTACAAATCTGAAACAAAAAAGAACACTATATTATTATTAGTAGAATTATTAGCAGTCACATGGGTCCCATGTATATTGAGATACCCTATACTACTACTACTACTACTGACCTTCTTCAATGATGGCTTTGGCATTAAATATCGCATGAAGGTTGATATGCCATTTAACAAAGAAACCAAACCACACCAAACGAAACCAATAATGTCAGTTATGCCACATGGTCTCAATGAAGAATAATGAGAAATTCCATTGTTACAGCAATTCAACAAGCTCAAGAGGGTGCCTCTGGTGGTTAGCAAGCTAGACTAGCAAACCTACACAAGTGAGTTCGAATCTCATTGGGTGCCCCATTCATATGGGTTTGTGCCACATCTGAGAACAAACTCAATAATATATTTGATGTTAACCGCAGTTATCGCTTTGTTTCTTTTTGTTTAATAAAAAATAATCTGATAAATTCAAATATATCCGTGATTTCTTTCTACTGTTAATAACTAACTAAACTACACAACTATCTCTCTCTCTCTCTCTCACTTACTTTCTCCCTATTTTCCCCTTCTCGCACGCTGCCTCTCTCTTTCTATCTCTCTACCTCTTTCTCTTTCTTTCTTTCTCTCTCTCTCTCTCTCTCTCTCTCTCACACACACACACACACACACAAATGTGTTGTCTCTCTCTCTTGCTGTTGGTATGTCATCACGTTTCCCCCCTCTCTCTCTCTCTCACTCACACACACATACGCTCACTCTATTTCTCTCTCTCTCTCTCTCTCTCTCTCTCTTTCACTTACTACCTCTTTTCCCTTTCTCGATCGCAACCTCTTTCTTTCTATCCCTCTACATCTCTTTGTCTTTGTCTCTCTCTCTGTCTCTCTCTCTCTCTCTCTCTCTCTCACACACACACACACACACGCACGTGCTGTCTCTCTCCTTTTCTGCTTGTCTGTCTGTCTCATTTTACCTCTCTCTCTCTCACTCTCTCTCTCTCTCTCTCTCTCTCTCTCTCTCACTTACTTTCTCCCTATTTTCCCCTTCTCGCACGCTGCCCCTCTCTTTCTATCTCTTTACCTCTTTCACTTTCTTTCTCTCTCTCTCTCTCTCTCTCTCTCTCTCACACACACACACAAATGTGTTGTCTCTCTCTCTTGCTGCTTGTATGTCATCACGTTTCCCCCCCTCTCTCTCTCACTCACACACACATACGCTCACTCAATTTCTCTCTCTCTCTCTCTCTCTCTCTCTCTCTCTCTCTTTCACTTACTACCTCTTTTCCTTTTCTCGATCGCAACCTCTTTCTTTCTATCTCTCTACATCTCTTTGTCTTTGTCTCTCTCTCTCTCTCTCTCACACACACACACACACACGCGCGCGCGCACGTGCTGTCTCTCTCCTTTTCTGCTTGTCTGTCTGTCTCATTTTACCTCTCACACACACACACTCTCTCTCTCTCTCTCTCTCTCTCTCTCTCTCTCTCTCTCTCTCTCTCTCTCTCTTAGCTTTTTTATATTCTCACCGTGACCTTTGTTCTATTTGATTCTATTTATTTTCTAAAGTTACTAGTTAGAACATAAATTGCTATGAATACCAGCCAACATTCAGATATCCTAACAAAAATTTATTCAAACATTCCTATTTTTCTTCATTGTTTGACCGATACATAAACAAAACTATTCTTACGTAACCGAGGGTCCTTCAAAGCATATACTGAAAATTCAAAGCTATTAATCTTTTTCACGTGCCTTAATTCTATAATACTGCGTGAAAATCTGTGTGTCAAAGGATTACTGTTAAAGTTCCGGGGAGCAGTGACTCCCTGTGGCTTAGTGGCTAATGGGCTGGACTGTGACATTATAGTAAGCGAGTTCGAACTCCAGGCGCGCTATTACGTTCACTTTCGGAATATATGACCCCCCCACCTCTTATCCCTCCATCTATGAGTTCAAAATCACCACTATATTCTTTCTAGAAAGGCACTTTGATTTGGCATTCAATAACCTACAAAGATTGATATGCCATTAAACAAACCAAATATTCAATTATGCAACCAGGTCTCGCGATAGTGTAAAGAGAAATTCCGTTGTTCGGGTAATTTAACCAACTTAATAATATATTTTATATTCACTGCAGTGATTATTTAGTCTCTTTACTTAAAAAAGACAAATGTCTTATTAATTCAAATGGTGTAATGGTTAAAGAGCTGGACTGTAACTTCGACATCAGCGAATTCAAATTCTTGTGCTATTACGTTCCCCTATTTTTCTGAAAGGTATTGAAGTCTTGTACCTCTTTGACAATGAGTTAAAAAGTACCACTACTGTTCTTCCACAAAGGTGGATTGGTCACTAAATAACCCAAAGATTAGTATGCCATTAAACAAAGGAATCAATCATATGTATCCGTGATTTCTTTCTACCGTTAATAATTAGTTAAACTACATAACTGTTTCTCCTCTTTACTTACTCGCTGTCACACACACACACACACACACACACACACACACACGCGCGCTCTCTCTCTCTCTCTCTCTCTATATATATATATATATATATATATGAAAGTAAATGTGGATAAAATCCGACAGTATGAAGGTAGCAGGAAAAAATATAATCCAAATAGGTGAATATATCATGATGTGAAGTCGAGATGACAAATTATAACCGAAACGTTAACGTCGACTTCACATCATGATATATTCACCTATTTGGATTATATTTTTTCCTGCTACCTTCATACTGTCGGATTTTATCCATATTTACTTTCATACTGTCTTTTCGGAAAAAAACTAATACCAAATACATTCTTACATAACATTTAACATGGATGATTCCAAATGATCTATACATATGAAAACTTATTTGTTGCGTATTTCTCAATAAACGGGAGATTTTGTCTCGTTTCTTTGAAAAATCCTACATTTTCTAATATTTTTCCACGTGCCAAACACGTTCTGATGACTTTTGAATTTTGAACGCTATGTGCATGTTTATCTATCTTTTCGTTGTATATTTCCCATTTGCTTCTGTCATCTCAAAAATCACCCATCTATATTGTGAACTATTTTATATCCAAGTCCTGACGATGGTTATTATAACCGAAACGTTAACGTCGACTTCACATCATGATATATTCACCTATTTGGATTATATTTTTTCCTGCTACCTTCATATATATATATATATATATATATATATATATTTCCAACCCCTCTGGCCGGGCAGGATATGACACAAAGTCAATTTTTAAGCGGAGTTTAACAGGTTTGAGTTTTCCTTCTCCTAGACTAGTTGCCTCACCAAGGCTGAAGAACCTAGTCTGTCCTACTATTTACTCATAGCTGGAGGGAGAATAATTGGATTCATACCTTTCCCAAGGGTATTAGTGCTATGCGAAATGCAATCATAATATATATATATATATATATATATAAAACCCAACCAACCAAACCAACTCTCTCTCTCTCTCTCTCTCTCTCTCTCCCTCTCTCTCTCTCAATCTTTCTATCTAGCTAGCTGTCTCTCCCTTTCACCATCTGCCGTTCCTATCTCTCCCCAAGTCTTTCTCTTTACATCTCTTTCTCTCATACACTCCCTCTCTTTCTCTCTCTCTCTCTCTCTCTCTCTCTCTCTCTCTCTTTCTCTCTTTATTTATCTTTTTCTCCTATCTCTCCCTGTGTCTCTCTTTCCGTCCGTCCGTCCGTCCGTCCGTGTGTGTGTGTGTGTGTCACAGGTTGATATGCCATAAAACCCAACCAACCAAACCAACTCTCTCGCTCTCTCTCTCTCTCTATATATATATATATATATCTAGATGTCTCTCCCTTTCACCATCTACCTTTCCTCTCTCTCCCTAAGTCTTTCTCTTTACATCTCTTTCTCTCATACACTCCCTCTTTCTCTCTTTCTCTCTTTATTTATTTTTTTCTCCCACCTCTCCCTGTGTCTCCCTCTTTCCGTCCGCGTGTGTGTGTGTGTGTTTCACAGAATCACTACTAAAATTCCAGGAAAGAAATGAGTGTTATGTAGTGGCTTAAGTGCTCAACTTTGACTCTGTAGTACGCGAGTTCGAACTCCAGTCGCCTTATTACGTTCAGTTTTAGACTTATACCCTTTGGAAAGGTAGAAACCACCTTATACTACCACGTATGGGTTCAACTGCGTTTCTATTGTCTTTCTACAAGGACACTTCGCTTTGGCTTTAAATGACCCACGCCATTTAAACAGAGAAACCACGCGAAAAGTTCTAGGGATCCGCTTTTTTACATAGTCTCTGGCTTTAGCCTGGGCCTTAAAATAGACCATGCAAGGTGAATTGAGGTCATCGGATGGTAAAGGGGTTTGGCTTTGGGAATAAGGAATTTCATGCTTTTCCAAGGAATTTAACTCGAAAGTTAACGTAATAGAGACATTGGATTTTTTTTTTTTTTTTTTTTTTTTTGCTTACTACGATATCACAATCCAGCACGCCAACTACTACGCCACGAGGTCCCCTCTTTATATTTGTTTGATGGCAGATCAACTCTTTATGACTTATTGAATGTCGAAATTTAATTCGTTCCTAAATGCAGACGATTCCTTTGTCTGTTTTGGCGCGAAACCAGACAAAGGGTTTTGGACTCGAGATCTCGGCGTGACCGGAAGTGGGTAAGGGAAGGCGAGAAGGGAGTTGGACAAAGGAACTCGAAGAAGGCAGTTGGCGAGGGACGACGGACAGGGCAGTCGACACCGGACAGCAGAGAGACCAGTCGGATGAGATGCGGTCCAGAGCAGCGAGGGAAGACGAGTCAAGATGAGTCAGCACTCTTCATGGGTTGTAGAATTTCGCTAGAAATCCACGCAAGCGTTAGTCTGCTCACAGGAATGCAGAGTGTTACATAACTCCTTCTCTTGCACTTTGAGTTAACCCCAGGTTCGTATTGTTCGTTTTGTTCGTTTGTTCTTTTTCTCCCACTCCCACTCTCTCGATTGTATTTCTTGTAGCCGTAAAGAAATGTGCGATGCCCCTAGCGGAACCACGAGTTGATCACCGGCCAAGAAGTGAAATGGTTCGAAGAAGTTGACGTATTCGTCGGGGCCGAGAGGGTAACGTCACAAATTTTTGTTTGTAATAATAACTATATTTTCAAAGTTTCATTGTATTCTTAAAACTTTTTTTTTCAGTGATCATTTATTAGCAAACTTACAGAAGTATCTCCGTGGTGTAGTGGCTAAAATACTGGAATGAACCCTTGATTTAACGAGCTCCAATTCCAGTTGGACTATTACGTTCCCTTTCTGGCTAATATTACTTTGGGGGGAAGGTTATTGAACTCTCTTATCTCCCCAGCTATGTGTTAAATAGTACAATTGCTGTTCTTCAACAAGGATGGCTTTAGCATTAAACAACTCACGAAGGTTGTTATGCCATTTAACAAAGAAATCAATCAAATATATCCGTAATTTCTTTCTATCGTTAACAACTAGTTAAACTACACAACTATCGCTTTTTTCTCTTTTCTCTCTCTCTCTCTCTCTCTCTATCTCTCTCTCTCTCTTTCTCACACTCACACGTAAACTTTCTCTCTTTCTTCCTTTCTCTCTCTCACTCTCTCTCTCTCTCTCCATCTATCTATCTGTCCCTCCCTTTCCCCATCTACCTTTCTTCCCACTCCCTCAGTCTTTCTCTTTACGTCACTTTTTCTCATACACTCCGTCTGTCTCCTTCTCTCTCTCTTCTTCTTCTTCTTCTTCATCTCTATTTTTATTTTTCTTTCACCTCTCCCTGTGTCTCTCTCTTTTCGTCTCTCTCACACACATTCCCTGTCTCTTTCCTTCTCTCATTCAGTCTCTTTCTCTCTCTCTCTCTCTCACACACACACACAGACACGCTCTCTCTCTCTCTCTCTTTAGTTGTCTTTTTCTCTTTCTCTTTCCTTCCTTATTTATCTTTTACTCCCACCTCTCTTTCTTTTTCTTTCTTTCCGTCTCATTCTCTCTCTCTGACTGTGTCTCTTTCTCTCTCTATCTTTATTTCTCACCTCTCTCTTTCTCCATCTCTACCTCACACACATTCCCTGTCTCTTTCTTTTTCTCTTTCCGTTTTTCGCTCTCTCTCTCTCTCTCTCTCTCTCTCTCTCTCTCTCTCTCTCTCTCTGGTTGTCTTTTCCTCTTTCTCTTTCTCTTTCTCTATTTATCTTTTTCTCCCACCTCTCTTTTTGTCTTTCTCTTTGCGCCTCTCTCTCTCTCTCTCTATCTCTGACACACACATTCACACACTCTCTCTCTCTCTCTCTCTCTCCCTCGCGCTCTCTCTCTAACTCTCTCTAAGGTTTTTACTCTTTTCTGTTAGTATTCTTTGTAAATCTATTTATTCTCCCAGCGGCATTTGTTCTCTAGGATTCTATTTATTATCTGAGGTTACTCGTTATTATATAGAACATGACTTGTCATGAATGCCAGCCAACATTCAAATAGACTGTCAAAAAACTATTTAAACATTCCTATTTTTCCACACTGTTTAGCCTATGCATCTTATGTAACCAATTGAGCTATTTTTGTCTCCTTTATAAGGCATATCAATCATACATATATCTTATAAGTTTTGTAAGAAAATAGTCAAAAACCTTTTCAAATGAACCAGAACTTATTTGTTTGCACACAGTTCAATGCTTTCACATGTTACTATTTAACATTAGTAATTCTTTTTATCAAGTATTGATATCTGATTTAATGCTAATCATCTTTTTTGCACATAGTTAAATGGTTTCAAGTATTTCTATATTTCAATAGCACCATTGCTGTCCTTCAACAAGAGCTCTTCCATTTGGCTTTTAATAACCTACGAAAGTTAATATGTTCGATTACCAGTTGTGCTATTATGTTCACTTCACGACTGATATCCTTGGTAAAGGTATGATCCCCCAACTCCCTCCGGGATATGGGTTAAATATTACCACTGCTGTCCTTCAAACACGATACGAGGTGCATACGATAAGTTTCCAGACTTTTTTTCGTATGGGCACATTTATTGATAGTACACACATAAAACTCTAGTCCCCTTCGAAGTAATCTCCTCCGGCTGCTATGCCCTTGTACCGTTCCAACAACTTCTGGAAGACCCCATGGAAGTCCTCTTGTGTGAGCGTGTCAATGACTTTCGTCACAACCTCTTTCATCTCCTCAATTGTCTCATAACGACAGCCTCTGAGCTTAGGGAATAACCAAAAGTCACAGGGAGCAAGGACTGGACTATAGGAAGGTGTGGAACTGTCTTGATGCCCATCTTGGTCAAATAGTCTGTGACAAGGATGGAGTTGTGGACTGGTGCATTGTCCTGGTAGAAATGCCACTTACCCGATTTGAAGAGTGCTGGTCTCTTCCGACAGAATCTCTCCCTGAACTCCCTTAAAACCTCAACATAGTAACCCTAACCCTAACCCTTATTCCGATCAACTCTGGTGTATTGACTTTCTTACTCCACACACACCTCTCATCATCCCTTACAGACTCCCTGCCTTCCTTGAATCACTTATGCCACTCAAAAACTGATGCTCGATTCATGCAAGATGGTCGAAAAGCAGTCTGAAGCATTCCATGCGTTGCTGTGGCATTTTTTCCAACTTTAAAACGCAATTTTATTACATATCGTTCTTCTAAAGTGTCAAATTGCATTTTTGAAATTCGCCAGCTGTGACAATCAGGCTTTAGTAGGGTGTATTCCAATTGCTGCTCTAGCTGTTCATTTGAGGCTGAAATCTTAAAAATATGTCAGTCATCTCATAACATGTATAGCAATAACATACTGAATTTTCAAGGGTCTACGACTACTTTAAATGCTCATATGAAAAAAGTCTGGAAACTTATCGTATGCACCTCGTAGCTTTGGCATTAAATAACCTGCGAATATTGATATTCCATTAAGCAAAGAAAACCACAACAAACCGTTTTGATTGATTGTTTGGTTTTTATGGTATATCAACCTTTATAGGTTATTTAATGCCAAATCCATTTTTATACAGATAATCAGTTCTTTTTCAAACAATTCAGTTAGCATGAGTACACAATTTAATTGTCAAAAACATTTCTATTTTTTGCTATTCAGTGTAGTCAAACAGATCTAGTTCAAACAATTCATTTTAGTTTAAATATAAATTTTGTTTACACAATGTCAAAACAGTTCTATATTAAACAATTCAGTTTAGCATAAGTACAGTTTCAATGTCAAGAACATGTCAATTTCAAACAATTCAGTTTAGCATAAGTACCAAGTTTAAATGTAAGTACACAGTTGAATTGTCAAAAAAATTTATTTTTCAATCTATTCAGTTTAGTCAAACAGTTCTAATTCAGTTTAGTATAAGCACACAGTTCAAATATCAGAGTGGACCTGGGAGTGATAGCAATGAAGGGGTACTCCGCATTCCCCAAAGTGTGGAACTGTCTTGATGCCCATCTTGGTCAAATAGTCTGTGACAAGGATGGAGTTGTGGACTGGTACGCATTTTAGTTCTATTTTACCCATAGATAGGACCCTATCAAGTGCTATCACTCCGGGCCAGAGTGGACCTGGGAGTGATGGCAATGAAGGGGTACTCCGCATTCCTCAAAGTTCCAGCATTCCTGGAACCTCACCATCAGATTGCTTAGTGTCATATTTAGGACACTGGTTAAGAAAATCTTACCCCTCTGCAGAGATGCAGTCGGTGTATTCTACAACCCCAGCCGACAAGGCATTTCAGGTGCTCAATTATTCCTATCTAATATGTCTCAGTCTAACAGCGCATGCCTGGATCTTTTTGCTTCAACTTCCGAATGAATCGAATATTTGTCCATTTTGAATGCTCTGATGAAAAGTTTTTTTTTCTTTTTCTTTGACTGCTTTTTCCTAAATCTCATTGATTGGTTGTCTTATAATCTAAAATATTAGTAATCACAAAATATAGCAAAAAACAGTTGAATATATTTTTAACACAACAATATTCTCTTTTATTTCTCACCAACCAGGCTACAGCAGGATTGGGTTGGATTAGTAATTTACTCTCTGTACATGGTGTGTTGTCGAGCAGCCATTTTGTTGTCTTTTACTACTTTTTTTTTCGTGAAGAGTCAGTCATTCGTTAGGGGAGATAACTCTCCCCTAACAGACTGATTAATTGATTTAAATGACATTTCAACCCGTCTATGCCTTGAAGTAAAGGAATTGCATTCACTGTACATTTTTATTTTTGAGTAGGTGTGTAATTGGCCAATGAGAAACAAGCAATGCGTGGATGTAAGCTTTGACCAATGGAGAACAAGCATTGCGTGGGTATAAACCCTGGCCAATGAAAAACAAGCATTGCGTGGATGTAAAGCGTGAATTTAAATCATGACTAATGAAAAAGAAGCATTGCATGGGTGTAAGCCGAGACCAATGGAGTACAAGCATTGTGTGTGAGTCGCGGGAGAGATTTAATGTCGAGAATTTGTGCTGAAGTCAGCTCCTTCTGATAGTTCCGACTCCCGTCAGCTGTTCCATGTGCACGAACTATCTCTCTCTCTCTCTCTCTCTCTCTCTCTCTCTCTCTCTCTCTCTCTCTCTCTGATTGCTCTACAGCTCCCCACAAGCGTCAGCGTCGACGAATAAAAATATAAGATTATATTTTTATATGTACGTTTTACTCGTTGTTTGTCAAGACCCAGCGGTAATACACAACAGTTGTTTCTAAAGAGGTTATATCTGTACTCATCCCACATAGACAGAAGGTGGTACAAGGTCAATTTTAAACGGAGTTTAACAGTTTTACATTAATAGTTCTCCTTGTTATACAACTTGAATCGAAATCTCTACTGATTTACTATTAAATTCCATACCCACTCACCAGCAAAACAAATGAATAAGTAAATGAATCAAAACAATTGGGAAGAAAATCCCACCTACATAGATTTCGGTTGACAAAAAGGTAACATTAACTGGATGTTGTCTAAACGGTGGCTTATTACAAAATCAAAAAAAAACACGTCGCTGTGCCGGTAGAGTCCGCGCATGCATCCAGTTGAAATGTGAAAATAAACTCGAAAAAAAAAAAACATTTTTTTTCAAATAATCAGAAGTCTTCTCCACCAATTCCTTCTGGGACCGATTCTAACTTCAGCACAGCTAAAAAAAAAAATGCACACATAAACTCGAAGACGGTTTACCCCATGACTTAGATAAGAATAGAGACGAGTGCCAGCTTATCGACAAACCCACACCCTCATGACGCGTTGGACCGATCAGAATTGGGTAGCTCACACCACACACACTGAACAAAGACCTCATCCAGAGGAAGAAAATCATAATTTCCGTCCTGGGACTACGAATTCTACATCACACAGTACATTAAACAAATATAACTCTGAAACGTTGTCCGTTATAATTTTCTTGTCTATAACATTCTTCCCCTAGAACGGTTGACATATCAAGATTAAAGTGTCCAATCAGCACAACTATTCACTCACAGCTGGAAAGAGAATTGTTGGATACATACTTTTCGAAAGGGTATTAGTACAATGTGAAAAGCTAACAGTCTAAGCCAGGTTGTGAAGGGGTCTCCTTGTGGTGTAATGGTTAAAGCGATGGACTGCGGAATCGTAGGAAACGAGTTCGAACTCCAGTCGCGCTATTCCGTTCACTTTTAAGATGGTTATCGTCGCAGGAATTGGACACGGCAATACGAGTTCAAATCTTGGACTGAATGCATTTCACATTGCACTAATACCCTTGGGAAAGATATGAATCCAGTTATTCTCTCTAAATTCAAACCTGTTAAACTCCGCTTAAAAAATTGACCTTGTGTCATATCCTGCCCGAGCGGAGGGGTTAGGTAAATATGATTACGTTCACTTTCTGGCAAATACCCCATTTATCCTCCCAGTTATGGGCTAAATAGTACCATTACTGTTCTTCTAGAATAATGGCTTTGGTATTAAATGACTTACAAAGGTTGATGTTCCATTAAACAAAGAAACCAAACCAAGTTTTTAATTCGGGTCTCCGAATCCATTTTCCACTATGATAACCATTACACTGCGGGCACTTCCAGTTATATGATATCGAGTATTCCGATCTAATATACATAATTTGCACGCAGCTGTATGTTTTCAAGTGTTCCTGTCAGACACTAATAGATATCTGATTTCAAATAATTCATTCTATTTTATAATAGTCATTTCTTTGCACACAGCAATATGGTTTCTCGTAAGTATTCACCAACCCCTACGCATGGGCAGGATGTGACAAATGGTCAGTTTTAAGGGGATTTTAACTGTCTTTCCTTCTCCTTGACAGACTGATTAAAGAACATAGTCTACCCTACTACCTACCCATCGCTAGAGGGAGAATAATTGAATTTTTACTTTTTCCAAGAGTACTAGTGCTATGTGAAATACAATCCTCGCTCAGGATTTGAACTTGGCTCGCCGTGTCCATTTCCTTCGACGATAACCATTACCCAACGGTTTCAAGTAACTAACAAAATTCCTTTGTAAAAAACTCACCTTCAAGTAAATATTCTTCAAGTCATATTGATAACATACAATTCTTTGACTCTCTCTCTCTCTCTCTCTCTCTCTCTCTCTCTCACATACACACACACAAACACACATCATTGTCTCTATCATCCATCGTTCTTAACAAGTCTTCTACATGGCATCCAGTGTCCGCGCAGAACTATTGTATGTCGGTTTTGCTGGTCGATTATTATTGGTGTGTCTGTGAAGAGGTCCACAAAAGAATTCGCTTTCTTAATGCAAATAATCTAAGGTTATACAGCATCAAGTATTCATATCAAATACGAATTATCTTAAAACAGATTTATTTGGACTATAGATGAAACCCTGACACGTGCTATGAATCTGGATCATAGTGGACCTGGGAGTAATAAAAATGATGTGATGACCCTTCCCATACACCCTCAGCGATTCAGTTTAGTGTTTTACAGAGGACACAGTTCTCTGACATTCGCGCTCATAAATAAAAAATATCAACATGAAAAAACTGCCTGAAAATTAATCACTTGACGCTCATATAGAACCTGTCTTTGATAATTTATTTAAATGGGGAAGTCCTCGTGGCTAACGTGCTGGACTGCGACATCGTAGTTAGTGAGTTCGAACTCCAGTCGCACTATAACGTTAATAATTCTATAATAATATTAGAGAAGTCTTATCACTATGCAACTTGGGTCGATTGAATGGCTTTTGTCTTAGTTAAAATTTTATTGCATGCTGATAATCTCATTTGTAAATATTTAAAGAAAAATACAGAAAAATGTAGGAGCTAATATTGCCATTCGTGAAAATTGGAACCAGTTTAATAAAGAATAGTGTTTTGAATCATTTATAACCATTGTCAGAAAGAATCAAGGCAGTCATAAAAACTCAATAAGGGACAACAACTTTTTTCTTTTATTTCTTTTTTTTTTGGCAATAAATTCAGTAACTCATTCTTCAACATTATTCTATAATATTTTCCTTATTTTCCTATGCATGGCTCGGAAAAATGATATCATTAATTTACATGATGTAATCTTGCTTGTTTAAGAAATTTTTTATGAAGACAGAAAGTTCAGCTTTGAAATAAGAATGTTTTATGTCTTATCTGTTATTAGTTTATTTACTGCTAAAACAGAAATGTGAATTTCTAAGTGAGCTAATTCCATGAATATTGCCAGGGGTGTTAGAAATAAAAAAAATTCTATAGACTCAATTATGATAATTCTTTATCAAATACAAGGAGAGTCCTGGGGACGTAGTGGCTAATTTGTAGGACTTCGACATCTTAGGAATCGAGTTCGAACTTGCTATCAAAAAGAAACAAAAATAGCAATAACATTAAAATAAATAAGTAAATTCAAAAAGTAACAGTTTTCTAGGAGGCCTCTGACAGGAAGCGAAATTAGCGCATGTCTAAAAAGAGGGGTTTCCTGGTGCCAAAGAAAAACTCTTGCTTAAAAGCTTTTATCACCTCGACTTATACGGACGCAACTTTTGTCCTCAGTTGCTTGTAGGGAGCACACGTGCTTGTTAAGTCCTAAACGTACTAGTAGTAGACTTGCGCTTTGTCTGGGAGAGCACGGCTATTTCTGTTGGTTCAGAAAAAATAGAATTGTCGTAAACCTCAAATGAAAATTGAGTCTTAAAGTATTCTCGTTTTTTTTCCTTCCACCCTTAATTCCCTTGTAGCTTCGACAAACAAATAAGAAAATAAGTGAATGGGCTAAGAAGAAAAAGGAATCAGACGCAAAGCCTCAGAATCTCTCAGCAATAAACACAATTCGCCACCACCACGACAAACTTTCCATATAACCCATAAATTCCAGACTCGTTATGACATTCACCTTCGGACTGATACCCATGGGGAAAGTATGAAGCCCCCTTATTCTCCCAACCTATGGGTTAAACGGTATCACAATCGTTGATATGCGATTAAGCCAAGTAACCAATCAGACGTGACCGTAAGAAGAATGGATATTTTCTTCTTTTCAGGCACCGGAAATTAATTAGAAATCGATTTTTTTCCTTACTCTGGTTTCATATGATTTAAACAAATTGCTTTTCTTTGGTCTATTTGTTTAAAGGCATATCAATCTTCGAAGGTTATTTAGATCCAAAGTCATCCTTGTCGAAGAAAAGTAGTGATATTATTTAAACCATAGCTGGTAAGGATAAGGGACTTCATACTTTTACTAAGGGTGTCAGTCCGAAGATGAACGTCATTTCAGGACTGGAGTTCGAACTCGCTTGCTACGATGTCAAAGTCCAACACGTTAGCCACTACGCCACTTGAGCTCTCCTCATATTTGATGAAGAATTATCATTACTAAGTCTATAAAGAATTTTTATTTCTAATACCACAGGCAATAATTATGGAATTAGCATACTTAGATGTCCATTGCTTTTTGTTTTAGCTGTAAATTAACTAATAACAGATAAGACGTAAAAACATTTTTATTCGAGAGCTAAACTTTCTGGCTTCATAAAATATTCCATAAACAAATAAGATAACAACATGTAAATTAATTAGGTACGACATCACGAAGACTCCACTCTTACCCTTATCGGGAAAGTCATGTGAGTATTATATTTCTCTCTCTCTCTCTCTCTCTCTCTCTCTCTCTCTCTCTCTCTCTGTATATACATATATATATTATGTATTTCCAGCCAAATATAGACGAATTCGATGTCAAAATAATGAGACACATCTCTGCAAGATTCCCTCCAACGAGCGAGACATAGATAGCAAGGAAAAATCTAGTTTGAAATCCTTCTCTAAGTTTGTACACGACTCAGTGCTAGAAATTCGACTATAATTGCATATGGCCGTGAAAGAGTGGCTGATTGTGATTGTTATAGGCACAATAGATATTTTGGTCAGCGATCGATCAACGAATTGATTCGGTAGAAATGTTGTAGTTTGCCTCTTAAAATTAACAATACACAAAAGCGTAACAATGTTCTTGGACTGGCACCAATATTACCATATCGAACGAAACAGTCTCTGCGTATCGAGCCGGTGTTCATTGTACTAAGGTTTTCTAACAAGTGCACAAAAACGCAAGCAACATGGTAACATGGGTGGCGGAAAGGTGTTTTGTTTAACTTTACTATTATAGTGGATAATTTATTGATTTTAGCAGGCGATAACAATATCCGTAATATGAAATAATCCGATCAAAAAAAAAAGAGAGACAGAGAGAGAGACACAGAGAGAGACAGACAGAGAGAGAGACAAACAGTCTACGATTATAAAATACAGATTTATTTGAACTGGTGCCCGGATCTTAATTGTTATAGTCACAATGTTACGGCCTTCTACAAATACAAAGCGTTTTCGTAAACGTCTGGGAATTACGGGCTAGAGTTGCATAGAGGTTGTTGTCACAGGTTGTGCTACTGGGCTGAACATATCATTCAAGCATAAGCGTAATAAAAAAACTACAATTTTCTAATGCATTGTTACAGCAAAGTATTGTTCAATACATTCATATTGTAAAAGTGTATGCAATGTAAAATTATTTGTGATGTATTCTTATAGTAAAATCATTTGTAATGCATTTCTATAGTGAAACCATTTGTGATGCATTTCTATAGTAAAATAATTTGTGATACATTTCTGAAGTGAAACCATTTGTGATGCATTCCTATAGTAAAATCGTTTGCAGTGCATTTCTATAGTGAAACCATTTGTGATGCATTCCTATAGTAAAATCATTTGTAATGCATTTCTATAATGAAACCATTTGTGATGCATTCCTATAGTAAAATCATTTGTAATGCATTTCTATAGTGAAACCATTTGTGATGCATTTCTATAGTAAAATCCTTTGTAACGCATTTTGATTATAAAATAATTTGAAACGCATTCGTCTAGTAAAATCTTTTGTAATTTGTTCCTATAGTAAAATCATTTGTAATGCATTCGTCTAGTAAAATCCTTTTAAATCAATTCCTATATTAAGTAAATTTGCTATGCAATTCCATTGTAAAATTCTGTCTAATTACTTTCAATAGTAAAATTACAAACATTTAAATCCTCGAGTAAAACCCTTTTTGACGCATTCCTATATAAAGTTTATTTATGAAGCATTCCTATCTTAAAATCATTGTCAAATAAGGTAAGTCATTAAAAATGCATTCCTATTCTAAAACAATTTCCAATGCTTCCCTATATCAGATTAATTTACTTTATATTCTTATAGTAAAAAATTTCTGATACATTCTTTGAGTAAAATCGTTTTCAATGCATTTTTATAGTAAAATCATTTCCAATGCATTACTATAGTAAAAATGTTTCCAATGCTTTTTTAAAGCAAAATCATTTAGAATGCATTTCTATTGTAAAATCGTTTCCAATGCATTTCTATAGTAAAATCGTTTTCAATGCATTTTTATAGTAAAATCATTTCCAATGCATTACTATAGTAAAACTGTTTCCAATGCATTTTTAAAGCAAAGTCATTTAGAATGCATTTCTATTGTAAAATCGTTTCCAATGCATTTCTATTGCAAAATCGTTTCCAATACATTTCTATAGTAAAATCATTTCCAGTGCATTACTATTGTAAAATCATTGCGAATGTATTTCTACAGCAAAATCACTTAGAATCTATTTCTATAGTAAAACCATCTTCTGTATATACTTATTATGATGTTCTACGCTACTAATAACATAACAGTTGTGATTTCGAATTTCATGTATCTATTTTCGATATTACTTTTATAAATACTGTATTTATCAAAGTTTCCTCACAATATGATTTTGCATTTATTGAAATATACGTGCATATATTTATGATTTAATTTGATTGACTAAAAAATAATTGGCAGACGATAGGAGAAACTTTTTCATTGAAAAATTTTAGCGCAAGATTTTTTTCTTTTTTTTCAATTTCTTTAAAGTAAATTTCATTTTAATTCAGTCTTTAATCCTGTTTTCCATTGACGTCTTGAAAGTCCAACTTTATCCTTTTATTATGTTCAATCTAATAATAATCGTCCATGTCCCTCCCTCCATCTCTTGGTGACGTCATATCCGGCTACGTGTAGATGAGCTATTTAGGTGAAATGATTATTAAACTTCGGTTGCAGATTTGTAGCCGGTATTACTCGGAGATTATTAATTAAATACACTGACAATTCAAAAGACAGATTTAGAATTTAAGCAAATGTTCACGTTCTGTCGTCTCTGTCAGCTAGAGCTTTGTTTTCTGCCGAGATGCATTTGACGCGAGATTTAAAGATTTAGCCAGAAAAAAAATGACGGCCATATTCGAAGTGTAACGGTGAGTCATAGGTTTTGCAATATTTTTCGGAGCTTATATCACATGATCGAAACAGTTAAAGCCGTGAAAGGTTGTATTGTGTTATTTTATGCGCTGACACGTTGCACATTGCTTCACTCCATATATGATTTAAAGGGCATACAGATGAACATGCAGCGTAGTCTTATTCGGGAACTTAGGCTTCACGGGTTCAAAGTTGGCCATTATGCTATGGAAGCAATCAAAATCATAAGATGCAGATGATCCCAGAACAAAAACCAGATGGTTCAATATATTTCGCTCGAATTGCAGTGTTCTATACGCAGGACACTGCTGGAGAAGCAGAGACGAGTAACGAACCAGACACGCAGGACACTGCTGGAGAAGCAGAGACGATTAACGAATCAGTCACACAGGACACCGCTGGAGAAGCAGGGACGAGCTCATAAGTGACGTACTCCTATGGGCCCCCACATATGACCGAGCAAAAGCAGGACGGCCAGCTAGAATATACATTCAGCAGTTATGTGAGGATACGGGATGTAGCCCTGAAGACCTGCCAGAAGTGATGAACGATAGGTAAAAGTGGCGAGAGAGGGTCAGGGATATCTGTGCTAGCGGTACGACATGATGATGATGAGAGTTTTTCACACCAGCATTAGCTGGTGGTTTTCCACCTGAATTTCAGTGACAGCAAGTCTCCTCTAGTCTCCAGGACTCTTCTCAGTATTCTGGCCGATCTTAATAATTCTGTAGTTTGGATGGTCTCCACTTGTTCTTTTATTTTCCAAGTCTTCCAGTTACTTTACCAGTCCTTTTGGGGAGTGTTCCAAACGGACCAATTACAATGCCAGAAGCGATGAACGACAGGGAAACGTGGCGAGAGAGGGTCAGGTATATCCGTGCTTGCGGCACGACATGATGATGATGATGGTAATTTGGTTATGTCAATAATGATAATACAGATACTGATACATATACGAATACAAGCAGACACTCGTTTCAGATACGAACGGGTTTATTAACTTCTGGCTTCGGTCCATGGCGACACGAGGAGAGAGTCACAATTTTTAAAAGACTTTGCTAACGATACTAAGCTGACCATACCCCAATGCGCGGCGCATCTTGTGATGTTTAAGATCTCGATTCATCTCTGCCGGTCGAGATCCGAAAAACTCAACCGCTTGCCTCAACGGTAGAAAACCCAACTCCGTCTTCCAATGGTCGAATACCCAACTGCAATCTTTTCAAAATCCTCAAATTCTCAGGACCATCTCTTCTGGGCATGTCGTCACCCACACTCCAGCGCTATTTCATGTCTAGGGGTTTATTGTGACAAATGGTGATTGTGTTATCCTTTGCACACGAGCGTAAAACTACACCAAATGACTATGCACCTGGACTAAGAGACTCGAATAGTTCAAAGCCTTACCAAACTGAATAATAGAATATAATGAACGAAAAATGATTAATATTAAAAAATCATTCCTTAATTATATAACAGTAGGAATTTTGACGTTCAGACAAGTTCAGGTAGGGTTAAAATGGTGGAACGCGAAGGCAAATTTGCTAAGTAACACTTGGTGAGTATCAGGCGAGCTAGGTATCTCACAGTCCAGTGTGGCTCGTCGCCATCACGATCTCAGCAAATCTGGCGAGTAGCACATGGAGAGTAAAAGAAGCGACAGCATCTCACAACCCTGTGTAGTTTGTCACCTTCACCACCTCAGCGAATCTGGTGTGTAGCGCTTGGAGAGTATCAGGCGAGCAAGGTATCTCACAGTCCAGTGTGGCTCATCGCCTTCATGATCGCGGCAAAAGCACCAAGAGCTGCCGAATTGTGCCTCATTTTACCATATTATCGCAAAATCATTTACTCAACTTAGTATATTCTTTTCAATTTCCTGATACTCTCCGAGTGCTACTCGACGAATTGGTCTCTATGGCTTCAAGTACGTTTTCGGATTCAAAGGTTTAGATCTTGACCGACTAATCTTTGCTTACCAATAAAAAACGTGTGGTTGAGTTGTTTAGTCGACGAGATTTGGCAGACTGGATTAAAAGATTAACACTAAGATTAACATAAAGAGTATATATATATATATATATATTGGTATTTTCTAAATGATAATAATAATAAATCTCGGCCAGACGACTAGACTTACTGATAGTCAACAACAAAAACAGAACCTGTTGACTAGTGGACTTTTGCCGTCCTGGTGGACCGCATAATGAAAATAAAAGAAAGCAAAAAGAGAGATAACTACTTAGACCTTCCTAGAGAACTAAAAAAGCTATGGAACCTGAAAGTGTCGGTGATACCAATTGTAATTGGTCCGTTTGGAACACGCCCCAAAAGGACTGGTAAAGGAACTGGGAAACTTGGAAAATAAAAGAACAAGTGGAGACCATCCAAACTACAGAATTATTAAGATCGGCAAGAATACTGAGAAGAGTCCTGGGGACTGGAGGAGACATGCTGTCACTGAAATTCCAGTGGAAAACCACCGGCTAATGCTGGTGTGAAAAACTCTCATCATCATCATCATTTCGTGCCGCTAGCACAGATATCCCTGACCCTCTCTCGCCACTTCTCCCTATCATTCATCGCCTCTGGCAGGTCTTCTGAGCTACTTACCGTATCCTCACATAGCTGCTGAATGTATGTTCTAGCTGGTCGTCCTGCTTTTGCCCGGCCATATACAGCGGTCCATAGGAGTACATCACTTATGAGCTCATCCTTGCTTCTCCATCAGTGTCCTGCATGTCTGGTTCGTCTAGCTTGGATAGTTTTCGTGATTGGAGGTAGGTGGCCGTATAGTTGGTGCCTTGTGGGGTGTTGTCGCCGGGACTTGTTCAATATTGCTCGCAACATTCTTGTGTAATTGCCGTCTAGCTTCTTCTCCAGCCGTTTGGTTAGCGTCCAAGTAGTGCATCCATATAGCAGTATCGATATGACCGCTGCCTGGGAGAAACTGCGTTTCATTTTATCGGTCAGGTCTGATTTCCATATGATCGAAAGCCTATCGATAGCAGTCCATGCCTTCGTTAGAAGTGTGTCGATGTCTTTTTCGATTGATGAGACGCTGCTTCCTAGGTAGGGGAATTCGTCTACCAGTTTCAGAGAGGTTCCGTCTAGTGTGGAAATGTCACAAACACTCGTTATAATGAAAATCAGTGATTTAGTTCAAAATATCTTACTAATTCTATTCTCTCAGACCTTTGGATGGTATTGGATATGAATTATGTAATAATAACATGGTTTTTAATTATAGTGAGTTCAGTTGAATAAAAGTAAACTCCTATCCGACAACCTTTTTTCGAATAAAGAACATCTAAATAAATAAAAATGTAAATGTTTGTTACTCACCAATAATCTCCAGTTTTATCGCATTAAGTGGTTTAAAATTTTCAGGGAGTATTTTATTTGAATTCAGGAGTGTTTTTATATACTTATCAAAAAATATTACAATAATTAAAAAAATATATTTTTAATAAGTCGTTTCAAAGAATTTTACACGTGATTTATTTTTTTTTGCTTAGTCACTTTTCTTTCTTTTTCGGTTGACTTAAACAGAGACACTAAACTTTAAACCATATTTCGTTGGTTCAGTAGTAGGTAAATTTTTTTTATTCTAACGAATTGTTTACAAAATATTTTTTGTGTTTAACTTCCCCGAAAGACATTCATTAAAAAGTTTTCTTTCTTAAACCATATTTTGTTATTTCAGTAGTAACGAATTGTTCACTAAATATTTTATTTTCTTTTTTCAATATGACATTTTTTTATCTTAAAGTTCAACGAAAGACATCTATATAAATAAAAATGTAAATATTTGTTACAAACCGATAATCTCCAGTTTTATAGCACTAATTGGTTTAAATTTTTCTGAGAGTATTTTATTCGAATTCAGGAGTGTTTATATATACTTATTATACAAATATTGGAAAATTAAACATAGTAGAAACATACATTTTCTTTTTTTTTCCATTTAAACAAACTAAACCAAAGCAACGCGTGGCTGGGTATTCGAATTCAGGAGTGTTTTTATATACTTTTAGCTGTACGTGGCCACGCGTTGCTGTGGCTCAGTTTGTTTAAATGGAAAAAAAAAGAAAATGTATGTTTCTAATATGTTTAATTTTCCAATAATTGGATAATCTATACAAATAAAAATGTAAATGTTTGTTACTAACCGATAATCTCCAGTTTTATACCATTCATATTCAAGGAGTGTTTTTATATACTTATTATCCAAGTATTGGAAAATTAAACATATTAGAAACATGCATTTTCTTCTCTTTTTTTCCATTCAAACAAACTGAGCCACAGCAACGCGTGGCGGGTACAGCTAGTATATAAATAAAACAGAAAAGAGATGGACTCGTGGGTGTACAACAAAACAACTAGGTTTTCGAAACCACAGGTAGAGACATGCGTCTATTAATCAGGAAAAGAAGCTGTTTTAACGTCGTGTGCACCCGTCAAATATACGTCCATCTGCCATGGCCGATTTTCAAGTCTGTTCTTATAGTCCCTCAGGTGTGTCCGTTCTTCCGGACCTGACAATCGCACAATGCACTGTCCATGGGTAAGCAATCCCCTTTCTGTCTCTCAGGGGAATAACTTTGACTGATCCCTAACAGAGATTAAGTTCAATAAATAGAGTATTCATAATTAAAACGTTTTAGACTTGGTAAAGCCGCATTAATTTTTTTTATTATATTCTTTTATATTGATGTTGACGTTGTTATTTCCAGATAAAGATTGACAGAGGGAGAGACGTGGAAGTATGCTCAGGTCTGCAATGGTCTCTAAAATCAATCCAATAATAAAGCTGCTCAGTCAGCTGGAGTTTTAAAATACATCAACTGCATATCTGTAAAGGGGTAAGATCCCCCCTATAACGAGTGTCCTGCTTAAGAAACTAAACCATGAGATAATGAGGCCCCAATCCTGGAGCTCTGGGAAATGTGGAATAAGCCATCATTGCCATTGCTCCCAGGTCCACTCTGATCTTATCTATGAGTCGAATGGACCTGTCTGACATTTAAACTGCGTAAATAAATGATTGTTGTTCAATTAAATTGTTCGTGATACATTACAATACTTAGAACAATTTAAATGTGTGCAAATGAATGAATAGTCTTGAACAAAATAATTAGTGTTAAATAGCAATACACATAACAACTTCTTGTCTGGAGACAAAAGATTGATATTAAATATGATTAGTGTAAGATAACAATAATTGAAACTATGTAACCATATCTGCAGAATCAATAGCAATATTTATAAGCACTTCTTGTCTGGAGACAAAAGATTGATATTAAATAGAATTAGTGTAAAGACTGATTGAATAGTTTGTATTAGTATAGGACAGATTTGGCGGGAGATTCGTGTAAGTCTAGTGAAGTGTAAATCATGGACACGGACGAGTATTAAAAATAACACCTTACCTCGGTACCGATTCCGGAAGTAGCCTGTCGAAACCGGATGAGGTAAAGATGGTATTATATAGCAGAGGTGTGTGGAATGCCCTGTTTTCATTACCTGTTTACTAAAAGACAGATGTCTATAAGAACGGCCGAAGTCCGGCCTTATTACGTTTTTTTTCTTTGCTTTGGTAGAGGCACGAGCGTAGCACGTCGCGATCACGGGGGTGGCTTGGCTCTTCCAGAGCCATGCCGGGGTTGCTGTCGGAGCCGATATGATGCAGAAATAACCCGAAATCGGCAATGAAGATAGTGCATCACTGAAGACCTCCCTGATGCATCTAAGATGTATGATTGAAATAAGATAGCAATAATTGTGCAGAAGCAGTAGCGAACAAATAAGATTCATCTCATTTTAAAAGGAAATTGCCATCAACTTATTTACTTACAAATTATTTATGTATATCAATTTAAATGTGTGTAAATAAACGATTAATACTAAATAGAAATGTTGGGAACCATTTAACCATATTTACCAACTCCTCCACTCGGGCAGGATATGACACAAGGTTTGACTTCAGAGTTTTATTTCTCCTAGACTGGTGGCCTCACCAAGACTGAAGAACTCAGTCTGCTCTACTATTTACCCATAGCTGGAGGGAGAATTATTAGATTCATACCTTTCCCAAGGGTATTAGTGCTATGTGAAATGCAATCAGTCTCGTTCAGAATTTGAACTCGCTAGGAACCATTTAACTGTATATAAAAAAAAAATGTGCTTTGGATCGTTTAAAAATGTTATTAAAAAATGTGTTCATTAATCATATATTTGATATATAAGTTTCAACCAGATGTTATCTATGTAATATATATGTATAAAGAAGATTTTGCCTTAAATGATCTACAATGGTTGACATGCCAAAAAACCGAACCAAACCAAATCAAATCATATATATCTAATATATATTTATAAAGAAAATTTAGCATTGAATAATATAAATTTGTTGATATGCTATAAAATCATATCAAACCAAACCAAATCATATATATTTGATTTTTATTTATATGTATAAAGAGAAGTTGGCATTAAATAACCTACAATGGTTGATATGCCATAAAACCCAACCCATCAAAATCTTATATATTTAATATATATGTATAAAGAGAAGTTGGCATTAAATAACCTACAATGGTTGATATGCCATAAAAATCAACCAAACCAAATCTTATATATTTAATATATATGTATGAAGATGATTTGGCATTAAATAACCTACAATAGTTGATATGCCATAAAACCTAACCTACTAACCATCAATTTATAATAGGGTATACTTGAAATCATTTAACCGTTCGATCCAAAAATCATAATAATAGTTACTTTCGGCCATATAATTGTGCATGAATTATTGATATTAGATAGCAATACTTGAAACCATATAATTGGGCATAAATTAATAGTATTAGATGTGAATACTTGGAACCATATATTCGGGCATGAATTATTAGGCTTAGATAAGAATACTTGAAACCCTGAAATTGTGTATAAATTATTAGTATTAGATGAGAATACTTGAAACCATATAACCGTTTACAAATTATTATAGATTATAGACAAAAATGCAATTTTAAAAAATGCAATGGAATATTGATAATATGATTACAAACATTTAGGAATGACTTAAATTTTGGCATCAAATAACCCATAAGGAGTTGATATGTCGTTAAATAAATAAACCAAACAAAACTAAATATGAATACTTATGATTATAATCAAATATTTTGGAGGTGCCCGTGGTGTAATGGTTATCGTCGTAGGAAATGGACACGGCGACACGAGTTCAAATCCTGGATGAGACTGATTGCATTTCACATAGCACTAATACCCTTGGGAAAGGTATGAATCCGATTATTCTCCCTCCAGCTATGGGTAAATAGTAGGACAGACTAGGTTCTTCAGCCTTGGTGAGGCAACTAGTCTAGGAGAAGGAAAACTCTGAATTCAAACCTATTAAACTCCGCTTAAAAATTGACCTCGTGTCATATCCTACCCGAGCGGAGGGGTTGGGTAAATAGGATAAGCAAATATTTAGGAATGAATCAAATTTCGGTATCAAATAATCTATAAAGAATTTTTAGGTATGACACTTAGTTGCATCAGGCGGTGAGGCTCCAATTTTTGAGATCTGTGTCGAGGGGAGTACTCCCTCGTTACTATTACTCTCACATCTACTGAGATCCGGAGGGATAATAACTGTTAGGGTTCCATCTAAAAGGTCAAATAGATCTATTCAAAAATTATTAGACAGAACTATGGGCAAAAGAAAAATAATCATCTCTGGAAATATCTATACAAAAAAATGCAAATATAAACGTGCAACGAACGCGATTCCCTAACCTCTGTGCATAAAATAACTCTAGTCGAGTTAACGTGCCGTCAATCAACCAGAAGCAGTTTAGATGCCGTTTAGCAAATAAATCAAAACAAGCCAATGAACTGTATTCAATGTCAGCCCTTGTCAGCTGATTTTCTGTCAAGGTTGCCAACCTGAAAAATAAAAAAAAATACGATCTGATTTCGTCCTAGACCTACCCCGGTTGATTGTCTTTTATAACTACCAAACAAGTTGTTATCAAAGATGAGAGAGAAAAATCGACGATCATCTTACAGACGTCGTCCGTGCTGCATCCGATACAAGGAAATAATAAGAATTTATTTTTTGACAGGCAAATTAACTGATGCCATCTTTGCAGAGATTCTCCGGCCTTGACAACCAAGAAGAAAAAGAACAAGAAGAAAAAAGAGAAGAACTAGAAGAAGTGCAGCTTAGAATGGAACGCTATTTCTGGTTAATAATGTGCGTATTCAAGAAGATACTTTTCTCTTGTGTTATTTTGCGTTAGAGAGAGAGAGAGAGAGAGAGAGAGAGAGAGAGAGAGAGAGAGAGAGAGAGAGAGAGAGAGAATGGCTGCTTGCAGATTACTGCTAAAAATTCTTTCTGAGTGTTTCAAAAAAATTATATCATGTCAGATATCCAGGGTGTCTCAGAAAGAGTATCATTTTGTAATCTCACCAAGTGACCAATTCTTGTCCAGATGATCGCAAATTTTAACATCTTGTGTCGCTTGGTTGGTTTGTTATTTTCTTTAATGGCATATCAACCCATCTTGTCTTTTGTATATATGATTTCATGTGTACTAATATATTATTCGAAATTATTTACATTAAAAACATATGTATCAATAAACTGCTAGAAATAATTTTCATTAACTTCATGTGTATCATTAAACTGGTAGAAATAATTTCCGTTGATATGTGTTTCAATAATCTAGTAGAAATAATTTTCATTGACTTCCTATATATCAATAAACTGACAGAGACAATTTTCATTGACTTCATGTGAATAAATAAATTGGTAGAAATAATGTTCATTAACATGGGTATCAATGAACTGGTAGAAATAATTTGCATTAACTTTGAATGTATCAATAAACTGGTAGAAATAATTTTCATTAACATTATATGTTTCAATAAACTGCGAGAAATAATTTTATTAACTTCATGTCTAAAATTAAACTGGTAGAAATAATTTTCATAAACTTTATATGTATCAATCAATTGGTCGAAATAATTTTCATTAACTTTATATGTATCAAAAAACTGGTAAAAATAATTTTCATTAACTTTGTATGTATCAATAAACTGGCAGAAATAATTTTCATTAACTTTATATGTATCAATAAACTGCGAGAATAATTTTCATTAACTCTGTATGTATCAGTTAACTGGTAGAAATAATTTTCATTAACTTTATATGTATCAATAAACTGGTAAAAATAATTTTCATTAACTTTATATGTATCAATAAACTGGTAGAAATAATTTTCATTAACATGTGTACCAATAAACTAGTAGAAATATTTTTCACTAATGTATCAATAAACTGGTATAAACAATTATCATTATCTTCATGTGTATCAATAAACTGGTAGAAATAATTTTCATTAATTTTATATATATCAATAAACTGCGAGAAATAATTTTATTAACTTCAGGTGTATAATTAAACTGGTAGAAATAATTTTCATTAACTTTATATGTATCAATCAACTGGTAGAAATAATTTTCATTAACTTTATATGTATCAATAAACTGGTAGAAATAATTTTCATTAACTTTATATGTATCAAAAAACTGGTAAAAATAATTTTCATTAACTTTGTATGTATCAATAAACTGGCAGAAATAATTTTCATTAACTTTATATGTATCAATAAACTGGTAGAAATAATTTTCATTAACATGTGTACCAATAAACTAGTAGAAATATTTTTCACTAATGTATCAATAAACTGGTATAAACAATTTTCATTATCTTCATGTGTATCAATAAACAGGTAGAAATAAATTTGATTAACTTTATATGTATCAATAAACTGGTAGAAATAATTTTTATTAACATGTGTACCAATAAACTGGTAGAGATATTTTTCATTAATCTCCCATATATCAATAAACTGGTATAAACAATTTTCATTAACTTCATGTGTATCAATAAACAGGTAGAAATAAATTTGATTAACTTTATATGTATCAATAAACTGGTAGAAATAATTTTTATTAACATGTGTACCAATAAACTGGTAGAGATATTTTTCATTAATCTCCCATATATCAATAAACTGGTAGAAATAATTTTCATTAACTTTATGCGCATCAATAAACAAGTATGAATAATTTTTATTGACTGTTTCTCTTGATACAGTTGACCGTCAGTTATTTTCTTCGATCACTTTTATTTCTTTTAAATACCCTGTCCGGTGGCAAAAGCTGGTTGATAGCGCCAGGAGTGGCAGTACCGCCTTGAGCTACTGAAACTGTGTTATCACGCTGGTTGGTGGCTGATGAGGACAGAACATCGCACGTGCTTTCACACGTTGTATGATGAAAACAGTTAACCGTCAGTTATTGCCTTCTATCACTTTTAAGATGAAAAGTACTCGGTATTTGTTTGCCATGAGAGTACTTTGTGGTATATAGTCGGAGCTTTATCGGAGCAAGGGCTTCGCTTAGTCAGGCGATTGGTCAAATCGGACCTTTCCTTCCGCCCGTCGGACCCAAGTGAGGGTCAAAGTGGAGAGTTGCAGGTCACGGGACCATTTAGTACCCGGGTACTACGCAAGCACTAGGATCGTGTTCTCAAGCATTACAGGTCACCACCCACGATGAACAGGGGGTCCCATGAGGGAGTATTCTAACCCCGCTGAAGAGGTGCAGTCGCCATATTCTACAGTCCCTGCTAATTGAGCGGAATGGAAACAAATTGAAATTCTATGTTTAATGCTTAAATGTAAAATAATGGCCGAGGAATTTCGTTTTATATATCTTGCCTTTGGGTTTAATTAGGCTGAGAACCTTTCAGCTCAGCACATGGGTTAGTTAGGTGCAAAATTGAGCACAGGTGTTGACGCGCGCGCGGGGAGGATGTGTCGTTCACAGATGTCAAAATAAAAATCCCAGATAGAAAATTTGACCATGGGATGTGACTGACGTCATGCACCGAAAGCGCGCGCGGAGGATTTGAAAAAAGTCAGTGAGTTGAGTCTTGCGGTCAGAAGATAAAGGGTGACTTTCGCTAGCTCGAAGTGGCCTTGTGGCAGGTGCC
>CAUZXS010001515.1:0-42500 GCA_963585895.1 Sepioteuthis lessoniana
ATTGGATGTTAATATTTACAATTTATTGTGTAGTTGTTTCTTAAGAGGGTTTTTTTGCACATGATCCAATCAAATACAAATAATTTTACATATTGATGGGATCCTAACAGGTACTACCACTTCAGATCAAAGTGGGTCTGGGAGTAATGACAATAAAGTGTTTGAAGGAAAGAGGGTTTAATTTACAAGTTCATTAGAAATTATAAATAAGGAAATTGTTCAAGGATTCTAGCATTTAGTTTTGCATATCCATAAAGAATTCCCAAGATATCTTTTTTAATTCTTTTTATTTATACCCTTGATATTAAGCATTTTGGATATGCCTTAAGAATCTCTTCACAATTGGTTGTTAAAGGATATAGCAAATAAAACAAGAAATTTGAAATCTGAGTACTAATATTTACAAGCTGTTGAATTTTTCTGGACTTCTTCAAAGATCCTGACAATAAAAACATCTATCACATTTCAATTTTTTTCAAGGATTATTTCAATAAAACAGAAAAGACATATAAGGGATCAATAATTGAATAAACACCATTCTCTAAAGATTATTATAAAGGTAAAAGCATTGGATTGGAATGCAAGTCATGGTGTGCACTCAACAAAATAGAAATGAGAAGAAATGTGACAAGGTTTATTGTATAAAATCACCTGTAAATATGTTTATGACTGAGGTGAATAATAATCTGAGAGGATCAAGAAAATACAGGATATTACAAAACAACATCCACATCAAATATTTGAATTTGAACAATGGAAATTTGTATTAAATTGGTATTAGAAGTGAAATTTAAAAAGCAGTAAATTTTAAGGAACTAGGGTGTATGTACATTTTAAGGTGATTTAATATATATATATATATATATATATATATATATATATATATGCATATATTTACCAACCCCTCCGCTCGGGCAGGATATGACACAAGGTCAATTTTTAAGAGGAGTTTAACAGGTTTGAATTCAGAGTTTTTCCTTCTCCTAGACTAGTTGCCTTACTAAGACTGAAGAACCTAGTCTGTCCTACTATTTACCCATAGCTGGAGTGAGAATAATTGGATTCATACCTTTCCCAAGGGTATTAGTGCTATGTGAAATGCAATTAGTCTCATCCAGAATTTGAACTCATGTTGCCATGTCCATTTCCATCAACGATAACCATTACACCATGGGCACCTCCAATTAGATGTGGTACAAGGCAAGAAGTATCGAGTGCCATAACATAACTTACTAATAATAGTTGGCAAATCTAAGTTGCTAACCATTACATCACATAAGGAGCCCTTGTTAAAGGATATATTTATTTTCTTAAATTTATAAAAGTAAAGTTAGCGACCATAGTCGAGGGTGACCCGAAGGGTCCCTTTTCGATAGCTACTACACCAAGGTGTAGGGGAGGGCGCTACTCCATTCCCAGGATTGCTCCACTTTACCCTTGAACCGTACCTTATAATGCTGAGTGTTAAGCAAGGTGGTATCAAGTACCATTTTTAAAGTCTTTGGTATGACTCGACTTGGGATTGAACCCAGGTCTCCCGGGCCATTGGCGAACACTCTAACCGCTGGGCCAATGTCCCGGTTTAAATTTATAATGAAGATTAAATATCAGATATCAAGATTTTACATGTTTAAATGAAGAATACTCTTAAGTATACAAAATGTCTGCAAAAAGTGCTTGCATTAGGGGTATAAATCCAACTATTTCCTCTCCAGCTATGGGTAAAATATAAGAGTATACTGGGCTCTTTAACCATGGTATGTCAACCTGTCTTGGAGAATGAAAACTCTGAATTCAAACCTATTAAACTCTGTTTAAAAATTCACCTTGTATTGCATCCAGCTTATTTGGAGGCGTTGAGCAAATACATATATTAGGGTATCAAAAGACACCAAGATTTAAATAGAATTTCAAAGGTACATGGTAAAATTGACATGTCACTCAGTTATTAAAAGTATAGGAAGGTGCCTAAATTTTTCATTTCAATAATAGTGTTATATATCAGGGATTAGAACATAAAAAAGATCATCTTGTGTCAGTGAGAAGATTATGACATTAAGGTTTGTTTTAGTTTTGACAACTCATCATAGAAAACTAAACACAGTTTAGATAAATTAAAAAAAACTGGAAAGTTGGTCAAATAATTCAAGTCCTTACAAAGCCAAGTAATAAAGTAAAAAATACCAATAACTTTTATCAAATAAGGAAAATAAAGAGCCTGAAAAATTCTTGAAAAGAAATCATGCTTGAATAATGTGCTCAGGGGGAGCAACTGCTTGCTCCTCCTTTAACCACACTACTAGTGGACATACAAGGAGGTGCTGAGAAGTTCTCAATCCAACCAATAGGGAATAACCAAATGCCATGAAACATTTTATTCCATATATTCATACTAAAATTGTTTCTCAATGTTCTTGAACCCTCTTTCAAAAATTTTTTTTTTCAAAAGTCATTCCTTTTTGGTAGGGCTGAGAACTTTTCAGAATTCTTTTATTTTTTTGTAGGGACTATGTAAAGTATATTTTACATTATTATCTGAAATAAATATATTTGAATTTCAGCCATGTTTTGTGTCGGTTCATGTACCATGATTTTTCAAACAGTCAAAAAATAGATAGAATCTAGATAAATCCTCATTTTAACGATACAAACACTTAACAAAAAGTAAGTTTATTATAAGTTGTTTTGCTGACAAACAGAAAAGATGGATTCCTAAAGTTTAGCTTTACCAAAACAATATTTTAAAGTAAGCATAAACAATCATAAATAGCATGACAGACAATAAATAAAGTGAATAAAAGAAAAAGTATCTAAAGAGCAAAACTAACAGCTGCCAGTCAAGAAGAATGAATATAGATATGGAAAGAGCATTTCGAGAATCTGCTTGGAAACTCCCATAAAGTCAGATATAGATCTATCACAAAAATTACTAATAACCAACGAGACATTAAACTTGAACTCAAGAAGAATTCAATGTAGTACTAACAAAAATTAAAAGGAGAAAAGCTGCTTGCTTCAATGAAATACTCCCAGAAGTATGAAAAACAAGGAAATTTGATGACTTACTACTTCGATATTGCAATGCCATATATAACCAGAACACAATAAAGAGATAGACCTGTAGTGAGAGAGGAAACTTACCTCCTGGATCAAAATGCATAAGACTATGCCCTGCGTGTCAAGCATTAGTAAATATGCCCACTTCTGGAGGCAGAAGTTATAGTGGGCCCATCTCGTCTCTCGCGAGAAATCTACCACGTATGTAAATTTTAATAGGCCAGAACTTGCATAAAAGAGCATGCCAGTAGCAGGCATGGGTTGTTGTTCTTTGTGAACTGCTTTTTTTGACTGACAGAACGAACAAGTGGACCAGAGGTGTACTGAGGAAGGGCTGCTAGTCGCATGTGATATTTTTTGTCAACTGAGGCTACCCAATTGTCTGGAGACTGGACTACTGCTCTTGTTTCACAACAGGACCAAAGGCTGCATCCTTGCTTTCCCTAAGAAAGCTGACCACAGAATCACCAAGAACTACTGAGGCATAAATCTTACTTCTATAGTGGCTCAGGTTTATAATGCTCTGCTTCTCAATTGCATTGATCAGAAATTGAAAAAATTCTTAGAAAAAAATCAAAACAGTTTTTGAAGAAGTTGATCAACAACATCACAGATTCTAACAATCCATCAAATTTTGGAAGGAATTCGTGCAAAAACCTCAAGGCAACACTCTATTTTGTAAATTTCTCCAAGGCATTTGATTTCCTACAGAGGGAAGATGGAGCAAATACTTCTAGCTTATGATCTCCCCAAAGAAACTGTTACAGCTATAATGATGCTTTAAAGTAACATGAAAGTCAAGGTTCCCTCACTGGATAGAGACACAGACTTCTTTGTAATAGTTACAGGAGTTCTGCAAGGGGATACATTAGCACCATATCAGTTTATAATCTACCAAGACTATGTACTTTGAATCTCAATTGATCTAATAAAAAAACAATGGCTTTACATTAAAAAAGGCCAAGAGTAGAGGATATCCTGCAGAAACCATTACAGATGCAGACAATGCAGTTGACATAGTGATTCTTGCAAATACACCTACCCAAGACGAATCCCTGCTGCATAACGTGGAGCAAGCAGCAGAAGGCATTGGCCTCCACGTGAATGCAAACAAAATGTACATGTGTTTTAATCAAGAAAGAGTCATCTCCACTCTAAATAGCGATTCTCTGAAATTAGTGGACAAGTTAATGTACCTTGGTAGCAGCGTCTCATTTACTGAAAGTGATATCAGTATGCACGGACTGCTAGCAATAGGCTATCAATCATAAGGAAGTCTTATCGATCCAATAAAAAACATAATTTCTTCCAAGCAGCAGTAGTGTCAATACTACTTTATGGATGCACCACATGGATGCCAACAAAACATAAAGAGGAAAAGCTAGACAGGAACTGCTCAAGAATGTTTACTATTGAATAAATCTTGGAAGCAACTCCCCATGAAACAACAGCTGTACAACCACTTACTTCCAATCCCTAAAACCATCCAAATAAGATGAACAAGACATGCTGAACAATACTGGAGAAGCAAGGACAAAATCATAAGTAACATTTTCCTATGAACCCCTTTACATATATGTTCCAGTATTGGTCAACCAACAAGAATTTACCTACAACAGCTCTGTGAAGACACAGGATATAGTCTGGAAGACCTACCGGGAGCGATAGATAATAGGGACAAATGGAGACAGATAGGGAAATCTGTGCAAGCAGTGTAACTCAATGATGATGATGATGGGAACCCCATTAATTGGAATAAAAAGATGATTTTGGATTAAGTACAAAGATCAATATAGATTTCTATATAAAAGAAAAAGTTAGATAACGTTCCTTTCAATATGAGAAGAAAAATAAATTGACACTTACTACTAATAAAATTAAACCAACAATTTTGTAGATTCTTGTTATTATATTTAATGAATTTTCTCAAACCAGTACTTCCCACTTAATCTACTCTTCTCTTTCTATAAGAACTTATATCTGATCTCCTTTTTAACCCTTCTATCTCTCTATTTGCCTTCTTCCTTCTGTCAATATTTTGGTTGAAAGCAAACAGTGGCAGCAAAGTAGAGATAATACCATCTCACCTGATCAAATTTCCAATCCAAACTGTCACTTGTCACTAAACCAGTAAAAGCTACAATCAAAAAGGCCAATAAATCATTTGAAATGAAATGCTCAAATTGTCATATTCAGTAATAAGTTCATTCAAATTTATATAGTTTCCAAGTGCAAATAATGACATTACTTGAAACAGATGGGAAATTTTATACAAATAAAGAAGAAAGATTAAATATTTTTTTTTATGCCAACTTAATGGAATTAGGCAATTTTTTTTATCTACTTATATACTTTGGGTACCTTGTAATGGTTTTAATGTTTAGCAAGCTAGTCTTGCAAAGCAATTATTATTGCATAGTAAGTTCAATTCTCACTAGGTGCTACATTATCTTCTTTTTTTTTTGTTTTAGAAGGATGCTTTTCTAGCTGACCACTGCTAAGAAATTTGAGTTTCACTGGGTACCTCATACTTTTCCCCATGTACTGAACTAAGTCAGGCTAAGTAAATGATTACTTATAGGCATTTGGCCTTACACTAAAAAAGGCATTGTGCCACATCTTCCAAGAGAAAATTTCACTAATTCATACATGGCACTTTCTTGGTAAGTCTAATTAGCTTTGTTACCTTAAAAGTAAAACAATTATTTAGTCATTATGTTTCAGTTACTTATTCTTTATTAGAGAATTTCCATTATTATTGTTGTATTAGAATCAAAATAGTAATAAAATAACAACTGATTCAGTATTCATTATATTTCATATTATACATATTTATTAGAAATTAATTATTTTTGTATTTCTAAAATCTTAATATCAGAATAAAAATAGATCTATACAGAACAAACAGAAGTTTAGCTAAAAAGTACAACACTTGGATTTTGGATACCTAAAAAAACATTTTTTGGTATTTTTGAATAAACTCCTCATTTCTATATATGCTTGCTTAGTTGTGTTAAATTTGGATCAAACAAATTAAAATTAAACAAAATTAAATGATGATCTCAGAAATTATTCTAACTTTATGTAATATGTCAATGAAAAAATGATTTTAGAAGATCTTTACATAATTTTGCAAGTGATATATTTTTCTGTAAGTTCATAAATCTGACATTTTATAAGAACATAGTTTGAATTTTATATTTACACTAGATATACTGTAAAGGAAACATCCATTTATTTTCAACCTAATGAAATGTTAACTTTAAGATTCATGAACATTTGGTTTAAAGATATTTTTCAAAAATGTAAGAGAAATAGGTTGTGAATCAAATTTTTCTTGTAGCTACTGAATTTTTTATCTATATTATATCCTAAAATGTCCTTCAAATCATAAAGATTTATATATTTAAGCTGTAACAGCATTAATAAAGACAGGAAGACTTATATTTAAAAAAAATCTTTTCAAAATTGAAAATGTAGTTATTTTTATTCATTTATATGAACAATTTCATTCAAAATATTTTTTTAATTGAACTGCTGGCAACATTTCCTAAAGATTTATGGAATGCTGTCAAACTTATAATTAAAATTAAGAGAAAAATAAATTAATATAAAATGGAGAAAGTAAATATACTAGCAAAAGAGGTGGAAAGGTATTTTTTTATATTAAATTTCCTTATATCCAGTTCTGTAATCTTTCAGATGAAGTTAAATTCTCATCTTTTCCACCAATTTTTGTATAAAGGCAGAGGATAAGTTTGAATTGAAAGGTTCAAAATATCACTGAACTTTGATCTTCTTTTCTCTTGATTAGTTAGTCATTTAATTCCATTGTCATCCAACTTTGGTCATTATTGCCTAAATCAGATTCGCTATAAATAGTCTGTGTATACAATAATTGTGAAAGGTTGTTTTTCAACAAAGAACATATATGGGAATTTAACAAAAACAATGAAAGTGTTAACACTTTGAATAAAAATCTTTGACTCAGTGAATAAAGTTCTTTCATTCTTCAGAAAAAGCTTTCTGTGTTGAAAATTAGAAGTGCATTCTCTTTGAATAAATTCTTAATTATTTTGGATAATTTGATAGTTGGGGAATAAACAATTCACTCAATATTGTGTATTGTAGTAGATAAAGTCAGTTTAGGAAAATGTGTTTGTATAGTTGTTTTTAAGAGATTGAATTGAATATTGATCACCGTCACTAAATCAAAAATTAATACTGATGGATTTTGAAAATTCCTCTGACTAGCCAATTTGCTGAAAACTGTAAAATGTGTCATTTCCTGAACAGCTGATGATGTTGTTTCATGTGACAAGTTAACAAATAAAATAAAAACTAAATTACAAATATCTGCTGAATTTTGCAAATAAATTTTAATTTCATTTTGAGAAAGTTTAATGAATTTGCTCATTCTCTGAAATTAAAATTGAGGAAATTCAAAAAATAAAAAATAAAAAAGTGTTTTCATCTACATTTCCTTTATAAGTGAATGGAGTCCTCATTTGATGGAAAAGAAGATTACAAAATTGATTTAAAGTTGTTTTATTTGTTTATTTTACTATGTATCATAGAATGTATGTATCATATTTTAAATTCTTGAGAACACTAACAATCTTTCAGAGATTATGCAAAAAAATTATACGACAGAACATTATTGAAAATTTGCAGTAGAATCTATTTTCCATTACTTTCTAGAGCAGGTTTTACAAAATGATAGTCACATAACAGAATAGACACTGAATGTAAGTAAATTTCTCTACTACCATGTTTATCAGATATATTACAGCTATGAACTGATTTTTAACATTTTCTGTATTAACTCTTTTCACTGCCACATTTTCCAATTTTCAGTAACTCCCACAATCATGTTTTCCAGAAGAAAAAAAAAATGACTGTTTCAAAATGACTGCAACTTTAAAATAACTATGGTTAGACACAGTATGGTAGGCGATCAAAACTGTATCCAGGAATTCCCCAGCAGGTGGAAAATACCAAACAGTAAACAGAACATAGAATGAAATTTGAATATATTTGCATACAGCACAGTGCTAGGAAATTGACTATAGTCACACACAGCATGGCTTTAGAAATTTGACTAGAGTCACATATGGCAGTATAAGGATTAATATAAGTTCAGCTATATATTTTAATATTCTACAATATAAGAAAAAAGTAATGTCAAAATAGTTTAAACCAGTGACAGTTACCTCTAGAATATATTTTCATAAAATATATTTTACAGTAAAACCATACACTTTATCTAGCACCAGGAAATGGTCTAGAAGATTATAAAGGAGATGTTATTACTGTAAGGAAATTTTTCATTATTATTTTCAGCTCTTCTTATAAAACTACATCAACAAGTTTTTATTAACAACAAAATCATTTTTCACTCTCAAAAGTTTCAAGAAAAAATAAACACAAATTATAAAATTCTATCAGAATATCATTAGAGTAAGAATTTTTAATTCCTCATAAAACTGCTTCTTACTTTTTCTGATAGCATGATTCTCTTATGTTTAAGGCAATCAGTAAGATCAACTTTTTTACAATAACTGATTCAACTAAAAATACAAGTATTCAAACATATTGAGATCAAAAAAACAATGCTTTAATATTTGCTGTCTACAAAACATTTTTAAATCAAATAACCCATCTTTAGTGCCAACCAAAATGATGGTATTATCTATACAAGTTTGGTTTGGTTGAGTTTTATGGCATATCAATCCTTGTAGGTTATTTAATGCCAAATCCTCTTCATACATATATACATATGAAATATATATGATTTGTAAACACATTTCATTGATAACCTTCTTAAACAACCCTGAGCTCATTTTCTTGCCAACAGATAAATGTTTTCAAGTACTTCTATGTAACAGTAATAATTTAACATCAGTTATTTGTTTGCACACATTTCAATGAGTATACTTATGTGATTTCTAAGTGTATAATTTGTAGGCAATTTCATTTTCAAATGAGAACTAATTTGTTTGCACATTAGTATTGTTATGGTTTCTATACAGTTAGTTACCATAGTCGAGGGTGACCCGAAGGCTCCCTTTTCGATTGCTACTACACCAAGGTGTAGGGGAGGGCGCTACTCCATTCCCAGGATTGCTCCACTTTACCCTTGAACCGTACCTTATAATGCTGAGTGTTAAGCAAGGTGGTATCAAGTACCATTTTTTTTAAAAGTCTTTGGTATGACTCGACCTGGGATTGAACCCAGGTCTCCCGGGCCATTGGCGGGTTTCAATTATTGATATCTCATACTAATAATTCAATTCAATACTAATCATTTGTTTGCAGACAGAGAAATGGTTACAAGTATTGCTATTTAACATTAATTATTTTATTCAACACTATTCATTCATTTGGACACAGTCAAATAATTCTAAGTATTGCTATGTAATAGCAATAATTCAATTTAGGCACTTAAAGAGCTTCAAGTATTGCTATTTAAACACTAATAATTCTAGTCAACATTGCTCATTTGTTAGTATACAATTAAATGATTCCAAGTATTGTTATGTACCACTAACAATTCAATTAGACAGTCATTTGCTTACACACATCAAACAGATCTATTTCTAACAATTCAATTTAGCAAAAGTCATAAATGAGAGCAGTCACACTGTCTTTGAGATTAGATGGAAATAACACCATGCCTTAATGATCAGCTCCAAACCAAAACTTGCCAATGAACTTGATTTGATAAAGAAGACTTTGTTAAAAAATGGAAAACCCAAGGATTTAATCACCAATACCATTAAATATAAATGCCTGCAATTCTCCATCAAACCAAAATTTGGACCAGAGAGGTGCCAGGTATATCTAAGATTACCATGAATCAGCAACACCTCCATGGAGCTAATAGAACAAAGTCAAAGATCCATCAATTGTTGCTTCAATTTGGTTAAATTGAGATTTGTTCTTAATAAAAAAAAATCCCCCAATCTCAAAAACAGTGTGACCACTTTCCAAAAAAGTTATCTCATTTACTGGTTTACATGCAAATGAGGTGTTTGCTATATAGGCTGCACTAGTCAACGTATAGAGATTAGGATAAACCAACATATTCCCTTGAGTATCCAAACACATAGTTCTGACTACACTGTGATGTCAAGCAATTATAGTTCAACTTCTACCATTGGCCACCATCTATTGGCCAATCAGACCTGCACATCCATATAGTCCCACTATATTTACTATCTTGGAGACATCAACTAATGAAGAGAAGCTATCCATTCTGCAAGTTTTATTTATAAAAAATATACAAATTGTAATTGTGTATCCAAAAGCAATTCTATACTCTAATGTTTTTTAATAACCTTCTTGGACCATCAGAAAAATACACCATTACCAGTACCAACTCTGCTAGCTTTAAGTAATTGTTTTTCTTTTTTTTTAATGTGTTTTTCTTCACCCCTCCAGGATTTTTCTTTTGTTATCATCCCATGCTTACTTCCTCTTGTACAAAATTGCTTGTCACTTACAATTCCCTGAAGAGAAGTGACCAAAAAAAAAGGGTCCTCTTTTTCATGATTTTTAAAACATTCTTAACACCATGCACTCACTTTTTAAGCAATATATATATATATATATATATATATATATATACTAATTGATTGCTAATAATATAACTGGGACTTAAAGTTTTACAATAGATGGATAGACAGATAGATCTCTGGGAAACTGGAACATTTTTAAACACACAAACACCTACAATGCAATTGTATATATAAGTATATTCTTTTTTCCAAACTAGAAAAATACAAGCACAGAGGAAATGCTGTGCATTCAAACTTTACAAGGAAAATTCATGATGTAGAGTTGAATAACAAAAAGAACCAAGTAGTTTGTACAGGGAGGGTTGGTTTTGTTTTATTTTTTAGGAAACGACTATCAAAGGACAATGAGAAATTTTGGAGAGCATTTATTTTATCATCCATGTTTTCCCTAATTTTGTATAAAATAAAAAATAACATTCATAGAATGAAGGAGGAGGAAAAAAGAAATAATTATTTTATTCTTGCTGAAATAAAGTGTTGCTCAGAATATTCTTTACTAAACAAAAAAAATATATTAAAAAAAAAAAAAAAGGAAAAAAAAAAAAAAAAAGAAATACTTGACAAATATACTATAATGCATAATTTGATAAAAAAAATTTAAAGAATAGATTAACAATATACTCTGGTCATTAAGTCATGTAATAGAAAGAAACAAAAAAAAGTTGGCCAGATTTGGACAAAAAAGAATCTTAAGAACCTTCTAAAGAAGTTGGAATAAGTCCAAGAGATAAGAGATAAAGTCAAAAAGAGAAATGGAAAGTTAGGGAACTGAAGCTGTGATGCAAAGAGAAATGAAAATTATCTCCTATAAAGAATGTAGCCAAGTCCTTTGAACTTTGTGTGCCAAGTATTCAGATAAATTCATTTGTTTATCCAGTGTACACTGATCTGTACACTGAGTATTAAATTGAACCTCCATGAAATTATTTTACTCATTGAAGACATTATCCTAAACTATTTAAGTGTTGATCAAATGAATAGAAACTAGAAAAATTAAGTATGAAGCTAAAATTTTGCTGAAAAGGAGCAACATTTAAAGACTAATCAAACCTCCTCCTCAATCTCTGAAATACATAATTACATTAATATAGATTAGCAAGTTTCTAAATAATTGCAAAAAATGTCATGAATTTTTAATATATGTAGAAAAGGTAATAAAAAGCGGTTCTCATTAATAAATGAGAAAATATTGCTTCTGTATTCTCTATTCCGATACTAAGAATTTCCTGTATATCTATACTCATACCTCTAATATGTTTATTTGTGATTAATAGTCTCAATATGTTCAATAAACAAACCTTCAACTATGCTTTGCATTCTGAATAACATTTTTCTCCTACTGCAGTGTTCAGTGCCTACTATTTTATCTTTTGAAAAAATATTCTGGATTTTACATACACATTTATTATACATTGTCATGAATCTTCACCCAAATAAAACTGTAGAGATCTCAATCATTTTTTGCAATTGTTTCAATATAGTTACACCCCTACATAATTCTTTTATATATATATATATATATATATATATATATATATATATATATATATATATATAATGGGGGTGAAATAAATTTAGAAAATATGGAAATATTTATATTTTTGAAAGTACCAATTCTGACTTACTGCCTTATTGTTTAGGGTAGAGGAGGGAGTCACAGTTGGTGCTAACAAATTGATAAAAAAAATAATTACTATCTACACAAGCTTTTGAAGGTCAATTCATATCTTGAAACTGATAGGTATGCTGAAACACTTGTAAGGACCATGATCTTAAATATTTGGGGGAAATTTATTTTTAAAGTTTTAAAAAGCAAATTTATTCATCAGTCTACATTCAACTTTATAGTGGCTCTATCCCTAATATTGAGCACTATATAAGAGACAACATAAGTTGAATTTTTGTTTTTGTTTGTTTTTGTTTGTTTTAGATTGCAGATATATAAAATCGATACATTTCCATGCTTTATATAACTTACTAGAAAACAGAATATAATATATTATAGATATATCATAATAAGTTCAGCTTAAAAATCAGTACATTTACAAATTAGTAAAAGATTACTAAATATTGTGAATAGCTTGTGAGACTAACTCAATAATTGCATGATGTTAGCAACATTATATATTCATTATAGAATCTAATAATTCACACATAGTGCTTATGTATTAGGCAGTGTTTATTTTCACCTGATTTCTAAGATGGGGTGACATGACCATTATACACTAATGTACTCTGATGAGTATCTCCATCTTTATAGTTATTATCACAATTTTTCAACGATTGTTAAATCTTCAGCCTTCTTCAAATATTTATCATTCTTGTGGATGGAATAACTTGTTTAGTTCAAAATTACCAGTCAGTAACTATAATAGATACCTGAATAATCCAAAATCTTATAACTATAAAAATCAAGGAGGACACTAATCTGAATACACCAGTGTTTATTTTTTATCTAAAATATAGATAATACAATTGATTATTAACTAGGCTGAGAAGAGTTGGAAAGAATTTGAATAGGATATTAAAAGTCTTGCCTTCCAAGTCAATGGTTTTTAAAAGTTGGTTGATTGGTTGTGTTTTATGGCATATTAACCCTTGTAGATTATTTAATGCCAAATTCTGTTAATACATATTTATTATTTGAGATTTGTAAATGAATAGTTTGTAGGTAACATTTTTAAATGAACTAGAGCTCATTTGCTTGCACACAGTCAGATGGTTTCAAGTATAGTAAATGATTAAATGGTTATATTTGACCCATAAATGGGACACACTAACAGGTACTACCATCCCGAGTTAGAGTGGACCTAAGAGTAATTACAATAAAGAAGTACTGCACATTACCCTAAACTCCAGGGCTAGAGCATCACCATCAGATGGTTTAGTGTCATATCCAAGACACTTGTTGGGGTGGTGGTAAGGGGTAGTATTACTCCTCAGCAGAGATACAGTCAGTATATTCTATAACCCCAGCTGACTGGGCTGGATTTTAAAAAGGGAATTCTCTTGTCTTTCATAAACATCAGTTGTATTTTATAAAAATATTAATACTAAAATAAATATGCCTCCACTTCCTTGACTGTGAGTCAAGAATTCTCAAAAAGAAACTGGAAACTTATTCACAAGACAACATCTCATTAAATTCAAATGAAAAAGAATTTTCAATAATCAATGTCATTTCCTGATGTCTGTAGCTAACCCAAGAAACCTTGGTTTTTATTTATTTTTCAAAATTTATACATTTCATCAAGTAAAGAAAGAGAATAAATGTCAATACAGTAGCCAATAAATTTAAGCACTGTCTTGTAACAAAGGAATGTGTAAACACAAAGCAAAGGCTTCAAGTAGCCATATTGACATAATAAGATGTAAGAATTGAAATGCTAACAAAGAATATCTAAAAGCATCAAATACTATAAAGTATCATGATGAAAGCTTCAAAGAGCTCTCAGGCTATACCTTTTTATATTCTGTCACATTTACATTAGATTTCTGCACTAGAAAACTCTACAATTCAGTGTTTGTTTCTAACAAACTTACAACACAAACTTAATTGCACAGTCTTCAAGTCATTTACTAAGCTTAGCTTAGCTTGGCACAAAGCCAGAAGTATGAGACAACCAATGAGAATAGAACTCACTATCAATGGTCTACTAGCTTAGCTTGCAGATCATTACACCATAGAAGATACCCTATTATACAATAGTTATAAAATATTTGCTACCTTCCGTCATGTAAGTTCTCCATTCATCATGAGTAAGACTGGATATAACAGCAAGTCAAGAATGGATCAACACTATGCTCTCATGCCCTTCTCTTTCCTATCTATCACTGTAGGTGATACTGATATAACTCTAGTAAAGATTATTAATAATGGAACAAGACACAGAGGGGATTAGATTTGTGTCTTTTTATAAAGTACTGGGGGGAAACTGACATCAGCAGCTTACTTCAATGGACCATTTTCTGAATTGCTATCAGTTTCTACTGTAGATCTTTAACTATATTTACTTTAACCCTTTTGCTATTGTATTTTCCTATTTTCAGTAGCTCTCAGCACAGCATTTTCCAACAAAAAAATGACTGGTATTGTTTGGTTTATATGTTTAACAACATATCAACTTATATTGACCCATAGATGGAACCTTAACCAGTACTACCACACCAAGTCAGAGTGGACCTGGGAATAATTGCAACAAAGAGTACTCCACACTCCCTAGAGCTCTAGAACTGGAAAACCTCGCCACCAAATATAGTTTAGTGTCATACTCAGGACATACTTTTAGCAATTTTGGTAGGGGGTTTTACCCTTCTGCAGTGAATGGGTGACATATTCCATTTCTGCAGGGAATATAATTGGGTTATTCCAGACAATTTCATCAAGGGTGCATCCTAAAGATCCTCAAATTTGTTTCAATATCTCATCAAGAATGTTTGTATCAGGGCCCATTTACCAATGACTTAACTGTTATTGTGCAGTTGACACATTAACATTTTAAGGTAAATAAGTTTTAAAGTATTTAAAGTTGTTGCATATAAGAATCCAGATCCTTGCAACTGGATGATTTTTTCAATTTTAGAATTGATCCATTTTCAGGAGGCTCAAAGTAAAAATTAAGATTGATACAAATATTCTATTTTTAAAAATCCAGATTCATATTTAGGTGTACTTTAAGAACACATATAGTTTTATATGGCTTTGATATTTCTGCAAAGAGTTAAGATCCAAAAATCGAAAATATTCAATATTTTCCAGATTTTTTAAAATTTTTCTTGCATTTTCAAATGTCCTGCCAACCATGTAGAAAAAAATGACTTTCATAAGACTTTACTTTAAAATCACCATAAAATATTATAGTCAATGTAAATGAACTGGCATTTGAACAATAACAAGAACATTTTCTGAATAACATTCCTACTTCATTCTTAATTTTTCTAGATTCTTTTTTATTCATTTTCTTATAATTAGCATCCATGATATTTAACTGTGTAGTATATTGTAAAGCAGTTCAGAAGATACATAAGCAAAGATTGTCTTTCTCTATCTTTAAAATCCCTATATCTATACCTTGTTTGTTTCCTATTTGGATAGGGTAATCTGATACTGCATATAAATCCATGGCAACATTATGAATTTAAGATATGTCAAAAATAGTTTGCAATGTCAAAATAACTAGTAAATTCTCTGCAAAATTCCCCAGTGGGTGAGAAAATATGGACCAGCAAATGAAACATAATATGAAATTCAGCTAGATTTGCATATGGTATGGCACAAAGATTTCTTTTAATGAAAATATTTTACTATAGTTACATATAGCAGTGAAAAGGTCAAAGAATATTTCTTAACTCTTTTCAAGTTTGAAGAGAAAAAAAAATCTTGATTTTTTTAATCAGATGAAATTGATAGAAAACTTTTTCCCTGATTTTTTGTAGTTGATTTTTAATGAATAAATTAAAATATTACTCAAGCTTCTTTTTCTATTTGTTTAGATATTTGTAGCACAAGGCTGTATTTCTTTCATTTCACACGGATCCAACTTATACTTAATAGCTTACAAGATCAATAAGTTTGTGTTCTATTTCTTGATTGCAGCCACTTTTTTCATTGTTACCTTATTCATACTTTTGTATAAAATATGATGTAAGCAAAAAATATTAGACAACAAAAGAATATCTCTCAATAACTTTTCTAGTCGTAACATTACTTTTAAATATATATGCTGCAATGATAATTTCTAGCACAAAAATTTTCAAAAATTGTCAATTTATTTTTTTAAATGAGCAATTGGCAAAGAAAGCAAAATAATGACAGAGTAGAAAGCAGAATATTTTAGGTTCATAGAAGAATCTCAGCAACAGAAATGTTTCTTTTAATAAAAGGATTGGTCTATTTTTGAGCCTAAGGTGTGGTAATAGACATTTTGGACAAGCCCTTCACTTGAAAATGTCTATAAAGGCATTATACCTAAAAACAGCAAAAGTTATTCATTTCTCTGAGTTTCTTCCACCTGCTCAAGCAAGTGAAAGGTGTCCAACAAAACTAAGTATAAAAGGAATTCAACCAGAGAAACTGTACTTCTCTGTTAAAATGAACTATTTTTCATTCTTCTTTGTTTTGTTTTCTTACTCTTTCAGTGTTTTTCTTACTTTTTTATTCTTTTCTAATTTCTTTTCATTGCTTCATTCAGTTTTTTTTTCTTTTTATTTATTTTCTTGTTTCTGTTCTTTCCTCCTTTTCTATCTTATTCTAGCTACAGATTTCTGCAACACACAAGCCTGGAACATCCTTGTAGAATACCCACACCTAAAAAAGATGAATTAGCCTCTGCTTATTCAGGTGAAGTAATATGGTTGCAAAGATGGAGTCAATTAGATTATACACAGTCTCTCTATGTTATGAACATTTGACTTGCAAGGATTTGCGTTTAGGAGCAGTTTTATTTAATACCCTTCTTTAAGTTACAAAGAAACAAGTTGGAACTGACATTCACCTGGACAGCAAATGCATACTGGGAGCCACATTGCTTTTCAGATATATCCACAGCACTTGCTTTTGTAAAAAAAAGAAAATTTAGAAGGCTTTATGATTTTAAATGTATGAGTTATGACAACATCTGCTCCATTTTGTGTTTCTAAATCACAATCTACAAATGTTCATCTCAGCTTTCTGTAGAGGGTTAAAAAGTGAACAATCAATAAGATATGGAATCAGAAGATCTAAAACATCTCTTCTATCCAAGATTTTTATTTTTTCCACAAGTCCCTCCTTGAAAATGGTGTCCCTTTGCTTAACAGTTCAATTAGCAACATTTTTTATGGGTATTATTTTAAATAGCTTTGTTTCATTAATTTTGTCTTAACTGTTGCATTCTATGTTCTTGTCCTTACAAGTCAATTTTTTTTATTAAATTATTTTTCATTAAATTATGTTAATTTCAACAGGATTTTATTTTAAATGTGTAAAAAGCCTTTTCTGAATGTTAATCAAACTTAATACTTCATTAATATTTAAAATGATATTTACAGTAATTAAAATTAAAGTAAAGCTCATCTTGACAGAATATTTTATAAAAAGCAATTTCTAATTCAATTTTATAAATAATAAAGATTTATTCCATCATTTGCTGGATATAATGAGTTGATTATAAAAAGTTATTTTTGGAGTATAAAGTAATGTATGAATATTTTTTCTTTTAAATCAAACATAATTATATTTTGCTTTATGAGAGTTCACCTTGCTAGGGGCATGTACAGAATAAACTTCTCTCAAACAGAAGAGGGTCATTTTATCATTAAATTCTTTTAGCTATGCAGTTGTGTTTCTATTTTTACTTAACATGGTGAACACAGAATTAATGATATGTGCTTACTCTGAATGAAGAGACATTTGGTGCCAGTCCCCTGCTTTCTCTAACAGCTGCTTCTGTCAACAATGTCCTCTTTAGATTCTGCTCACTATGATATCTGGTCTTCTTTGTATCTCTCTAAATGCCATTTCTATCAAACTCTCTATTTTGTCATTTCCATCAGGTCAAATAAGAACTAGATATCATATATAAATTAATTTTCATTTATTCTACATATTGGCAGTACACAGATATCAAAAAACATCAACAATGATAATTTAAATAGAAGTATTTACCTCTTAAGATAAAAGATCACATCAAATTATTTTTATATTTATAAAATAGATAGAACAAGTTGTAATCTAAGTGATACTTTTGTTTTATGAAATAACAGAACTTACTTAGATATCTGCAAAAGTGCATTATTTTGTTTGTTTGGGTTTTTATGACATATCAACCCTGGTAGGTTACTTAATGCCAAATCCATTTTTATACAAATAAACAGTTCTATTTCAAACAATTCAGTTTAGCATAAGTACACAGTTTAATTGTTAAAAACATTTCTATTTCAAGCTATTCAGTTGGGTCAAACAGTTCTGATTTAAACGATTCAGTTTAGTATAAGTTTTTGTTTACACACAGTTAAATCTCAAAACAGTTCTATTTCAAACAATTCTGTTTAGCATAAGTACAGTTTCAATGTCAAATACAGTTCCATTTTAAACAATTCAGTTTAGCATAAGTATGTAGTTTAAATGTCAAAACAGTTCTATTTCAAGCAATTTGATCTATCATAAGTATACAGTTTAGTTCTATTTGGCCCATAGATAGGACCCTATCAGGTGCTATCACTCCGGGCCAAAGTGGATCTGGGAGCAATGGCAATGAAGGGGTACTCCACATTTCCCAAAGCTTCAGCATTACTGGAACCTCACCATCAGATTGTTTAGTGTCATATCCATGGCACACATTGGGGGGGTCTTACCCTTCTGCAGAGATACAGTCAATGTATTCTACTGCCCCAGCCTAATGGACAAGCAAAAGTGCATTAAATGTTAACTACTTTTTATTATAAATATCACCTAAGCAACTTATCTAATCTCTTAAATCAACTCCAACTGCACTTTTGATTCTTTCAGCCCAGAGCTCCTGAGCCTAAATTTATAAAAATTAAACTATCATGATATCTGCATCAGTAAACCAAGGCTATGGTGTGGGGAGAAAATAAATGTAGCACTAGCATATTGGTGTAACAGGCTCAAAGCTTTAAGAGCAAAATAAATTCACAAGTGAGATTTTCTTTATCATCACCAGGAAGAGTAGATCACGCACATACACAAATGCTAATGTATGATTGTATGAACTTTTTCATTTGAAATAACCTTCACAAACCTCCTGAACAAATTGTATCAAAAAAAAAAAAAAAGGCCTGTAGCTAAAGCAAAAAAAAATCATCACATAGAAATCAGTCTTTAATGATTTTTTCTAAACAAGTCATATGATAGAAGTCAATTTAAAATCACAAAACATGTAAACTTCATAGGCCTGAAGGTAGTTTTTGTTTCTAGTACAATGTCCAAACATAGCACGATCCATCCCCTATACTGGCAAAGTATATATTCAGCCATAAAATAAACTATATTTAAGAAGCTGGTACAGTGCACAAAGTTCGCTAAGTATCAATATCTTAGAAAGGTCAGGATTGATACAAATTTACAGAGAGAGTAATTTTCTTTTAGTTACAGAAGCAATTACATCTGTACCAAATTCTATGAAACAAGCTTAAAATTTTAAATTGAAAAATTATAAGATTAAAAAAAGAGTGAAAAGTCATTCCCTTACATTTCAAACCAGACAAACACCCAAGATTTGAGATTTTATTGAAATTCACCAATCTCAAAGACACGCTGAGCACATTGCAAAAATTTCTCTTAAATTGGACAAACAGATTAAATGTTAACATGATTTTTGTTAAATAATCACCAGGTGTCATTAAAAACAGTTAAAACGACCAAAAAAATTTTTAAATATCCAAGCTCCTTGCCATTGTAATTTCATAAAAATTGGGATTTTATTATTTGGAGGAAGGAGTACAGATTTCATTTCTCTGCACTCTTTTCTCCATTAAATACTAGCAAGGTAACAACTTCATTTAATGGAAAAAATAATTCAACCAGTAAAAAGAAGTGTTATCCACTTTAATTTACTTTACAAAGATTTTCAGATTATAAAAAATGTATTTTAGGAAATTATTTGCAATTCAATCTTTTTATTAATTTTTTTAATATAACAATTGACTTCAAATCCCATCACTGCAATAATTATCTTTGTCTTGCTACTGAAAGAACTTGGAAACCAAAATATTCTTAATTGTAGTTTTTTTTTTTATATTTCTTTGAATTTTAAAACTTGAAATCAAAACAGTCAATATTTTCACTTCTCATATAAAATGGAAAAGGAAATGTTTCAATAGCAATGGATTATATATATATATATATATACATACATACATACATATATATACATATATATATATATATATATATATATATATATATATATATATATATATATATATTACTCTTAACAATATCACAAGCATTGAATTCATAAAAGAAAATCATAATTTTTCATCTTGTTTTTAGATTTGAAAAATGTTTAATATACATAGAATTGTATGAGCCAAAATGAAAAATAAAACGGATGTAAAAAAAATTTCCCATTGGCTAATCCCTTAAAAATGGTACAGTCTTTATTTCATTAAAAGTTCTAAAATGATTGAAATTTTTATCATAATTTATACATAATATACAGAATCACTGGTGACTCAAAATACAAATTGTTGGTTTGTTGCTAAAGCATAAAATAACAACAGCAAATCAACAGTATTTTTCATCCCACTAAAAAAGGAATTTTAAATGAGCAGATCAAAAGTACAATATGATTGGATTTTAGCCAATATTTTTATCATGGCACACTGCATACAGCTGTAGAAATCAGAATTCTCTATGTGCATATACATTTATATGTGTGTGTGTATTTAAATATTACCAATATATGGCAAGTTATCAGTGAATAAGAGTATTTCCATTAAAATGAAATTGAAAAGTTAAATTCTTGCACTTTTTTTTATAATCTTATTAAGAAAAACACTTCATTATAAATCTAATTATTTTCATATAAGAAGAAAAAAACAATCCATGTAGTTGATCTAATAATTCTAGATGTATTTAAAACTTAATATTCTGCATGTAAACAGCTTATTAATTTTTACTAACAAGCAATTTACAAATATGCAGCTAACCAGTAAGGTTATCTTCTACAGACTGTTTCAAAAAGAATGCAACTGTCTTTTGGGCAATGTGTATTTAAAGTATTCTAACTTCAGTGGAGCCCTGAAAACAGTAATTTTAGATAAACCAATCTGTAAAATTAGCAAAGAGATTTTCTGGTTGAGAGAGTTAAACACTCACACACAAGAACAAAGATGCCTGGCCAGAGCTCATTTGAACCAGTACACTCCCAATTTCATAAAAATCTATTAACCAAATACAATATTGATGATTTGTTCAGAAGTGTAGACTGAAGAACTTTCATATCAAATCGATCTCTTACACATGTGTAAGATTCATATACGAAATGTTTATTTTTGCAAAATTATATAATTGATACAATACAAGGGAATGGATACTTGAAATAGACTAGCACATGATGAAATCATTTTAATTGCTAAATACTATAGTCTCATAGTACAGTGTTGACATGTAACTAATCTTGAAGTATAAAATTTATGTACATATAAATCTTTATCATCTTATCCTTAAGGTACCAACACATTGTGTCAGTACTGTTGTATGGATCTGAGACATGGCCATTCAATAAGACTCTAGCAGCCCATTTAGATGGATTTGACAGCCAGAAAATAAGAAGTGATCCACTGGTCTGAATATGTCTCAAACATTGAACTACAAAGACAGACTCAACAACCTTCTGTTTCTACCCTAGCAGCCCAGAGATATGTCAGATGGTATGGACATGTCCTACGCCTCTCTCCAGACCACCTAACCCAAGCTATCTTGTACTTTGATACAAGAAAGGCAGGGTGGAGGTGCCTCTCACACCTGATGGCTGAATGTTGTTGCTGAGGACCTCCGAGTCAACCTTGGCACAGACAGAGCTGCTGTCTGTCAACCAACAGAAATGGAGAATACTGGTGGACCTGGTTGGCTCTACATGCCAAGTTGCACACAAAAATTGATGATGATGATAATGATGATGATGATGATTCTTAAGGTTGCATTTTCTATGAAACATCTTATACTTGTTTGTATTTAGATAAGTCTCAGGATCAAGAAAGCCAAATTATTGTCTCAATTTTCATTTTGGATTTTCTGGATCAAAAAAGTAGTGTTATCTTTTTAACATAATACAAGGCGACTTTCAATCATAAATTGAAAAACAAGGAGTAAATTAACTCATCTGAAATTTCTTTTGAAGATTTCTTTAATAAATAAAAAAAAAAATAAAAAAAAAAAAAAGGGTGGGATTCTTGTGGAACAATGCTCCACGGTTGAGTAGACCAGTTGAGGTTACTAACAATTAAATGATGTGATCAATAAGCATTATGTAACATAGAAGATAGCCAGTGTATGCAACATGTTCAAATCAAGCATTAAAAATTATTTATACCATCTCGGTTATATTAGTCATTTTCATATAAGCTAAATAAAAAAAAAATGGAACTATTAGACTGTATTTCCATGTGGGATTTATTATTTGAATGTTAAATAATATAGAATACAAAAGAATTTACCTAACCCCTCCATCACAAGTAGTATATGACACAAGGTCAATTTTAAAACAGAGTACAATTGATTTAAATTTAAAGTCTTAGTTTTCCTAGACTGGTTGTTTAACCAAAGTTAAAGAAACCAGTCTGCTCTACTATTTAATCATAGCTAGAGAGAGAGAATACTTGGATTCATGCCTTTCCCAAGGGCAGCTGTGTGAAATGAAATGCAAACAGACTTGTTCATGGATTGAACTCAGGTCACTGATTCCATTTCCTATGACAATAACTATTATACTAAGCATGCCTCAATACAAAATAAATGTACAGCAATTAAAATAAACCACCACTCAAAAGTCAATCTTCATTCAAAGAAGCTGCTGCTTACAATAGTGAGATTGGAAGGATTCCTTTGCAATGAGCTTCCTCAAGAGGACCTAATGATTGATTCGAATAAGTACTGCTTGAAACTAAACCAATAAAAACATAGCAATCAACAAAGAGCATTTGGAATTAGTACAGAGAAAGAGAATATTTCATATTCAACATTTCTAATGCTAGACTACCTGTTTCTTTGTGGACCAGACAAAATCTTACAGATAGACTCATTAGATTTTACTTCTGCCTCAAATTTACTACATATTATGTCTTCAGTGTAGCATTTATCTTCATCTTAATAAAATTCCACAAAAGACTTTAAAAAATGCAGTTATAGCAGTTCTTTACAAACATAAAATGTTCAGAAAAAATAGTTCTAGAGTGAATCAAAAGTTTTGCAATATTTCATGCTCTTTTGTATTTCAAATATCTCAGGATCTATTCACAAAGCCATAGCTAATAGAGGTATTGATTGATGGTGTTTTGTGAAGGACCAAGTTCTGCCAACAATGTATAAGTGCTTAAGCTTGGCTGTAGCTCAAACTTTTCCAGCAAGGCCTCATCTTCCACACTTGAGGATCTTCCTGATCTTGCTTTGTCTTTGAGGCTGGGGTCACTTCCTTAAAACATTAGAACCATTTCTGTACCACACATTCATTGACAGTTCCTGAGCCTTCCACATTAATTTCTCTTCCCACTGTCCTTGCACTTAGTCCTTTTTTGTTCAGATAACATAAAAAAAAACTAATTGCAATTTTCTCTCCACTCATTATCGAAGGTATGAAATAAAGTATAATGTATATATATATATATATATATATATATATATATATATATATATATATATATATATATATATATATATATATATATATATATATACACACACACACACAACACAAACACTCCGCACAAGGATTTGACAAAAGGTCAATTTTAAGCAGAGTTTAACAGGTTTGAATTCAGTTTTCCTTCTCCTAGACTCATTGCCATAACAAGGTTAAAGAGCCCAGTCTACCCTATAACTTAACTACATTTCCCAAGGATGTTAGTGTTATGTGAAATGCAAATAGCTTTGTCCAGGATTTGAACTCAGATTGCTGTGTTCATTTCCTATGACAGTAATCATTACACCATGAACACCGAATGTTTATATGTTATATATGAAAATAAATTTAAAAAATTCACCAATGATTAGACAAGTTACATCAAATTAATGATATAACATGGAGATGCAAGCTGCTAAAAATTAGTGAAATTTTTTAAAATTTTGATTCGACATGGTAGCTTGAAATATTGTAAAACATTTGACTCCCCTTAATATTATGAAGTTGTCTGAAAGATGCTGGAATATAGCAGAACAAAATAGAGTAAATGTTTTTCAATAAAGTTAATAATGAAAAAAGCTCTTTTACTTGATTAACCAAACATTTTGGCCATCCAATAACTATCTTTAAAAATTGCCTTTTTAATGTGTCTATGTGTATGTATGTATACAATGAAAACAGAATGAACTCTTTAAAGTAGATTGAAATATAATATATCAGCTTGCCTCTATCTTTAAATCCTGCAGAAATATGTAGTTATCTTTAAATTCTAAATCTAGAAGGTTGAAATGGTTATATATGAATTTTGTTTCAGACTATCACTTCTGTATTAGGGGTTAAGTTTGTTAGATTCAACCTTGGACAAAGGTCATCATCAAGGAGCATTCTCCAGCATAATAACTATCCATTCTATATTGTTCCTAAGATGGAAAATAGGAAAATGAACTCCAAAGACATTAACTATACAGCTACAGCAAGTATACCACACATAAAGAGGTGTAGTTGAATGAATGCAAAGGATTTGTTAGCATTATATCACCAGGGACATTTTCAATAGCACAACCACTTTTTGTAATCTCACTATTGTTGATATCTTACAAAAGAAGTGTTTGTATTTACCAAATGCTATGAAACATGCAAAAAAGAATACAAGAGAGAGATCATCAATTCTCTTTAAGTTAGATTCAAGTAATATAGAAAACACTATATCTAAAAGGAAAGGGAAAAATTCTGGTATGGCATATCATATGTGAAGAGAGAAAAGCATACATTGCTTTCTTGTGGATGAAGTTCAAATAATAGACAGAGAACAACATTAGACGTTGAGAAAATTGAAATAGTCAGCATCATCTTGTCTGCTAGATGTACAAATCAAACTAATGTGTACTTCAAGGCAGTAGGGCTTGTATTGCTTAGGGAAGAAATTATCAAAAAATATTAATTTGTAAATGTTTTAAAAGTTATGTTTGCCTCGACTGTAGTTTTTTCCTCCATCACACTCACCTCTTACTATTGTGAATTTTTGCACTGTCACACATCTTGCAACTCTAGATTTTCACTGTGTCACACTCGCCTCTTGCTATTGTAGATTTTTGCTCTGTCACACTCGTCTCTTGCTATTGTAGATTTTCGCTCTGTCACACTCACCTCTTGCTATCATAGATTTTCCTTCTGTCACACTTGCGTCTCACTACTGTAGATATTCATTCCATCACATTGGCTCTTAAGTGCCAGAACTACCTCTTTATACACTACCTCTGTAGGAGCCCAACTTGCATGCATGTAGCATTGCTTCCGCTGCACTCTCCTATAAATTCCTTGTATTGTCGGCAGGCATTTTTTCCATCAAAAGGACCCAGTATGCTAGACACATTTTCATGTATTTTGCCCGAGGGGGTAAATTATCTCTTTCAGGTTTGTACTGTTATGGAAAAAAAAAAAGCAAAAAAGCAAGACCTAATTTTTTTCACACTGACAGAACACCTGAATAAGCCACAGAATAGATCAGCCAAAAACACTGAAACAATATAAACAACACACAGAACAAGTTCATTTGTCTAGATAACTCCTGGAAGAAAATGGATATTGTCATAAAGCAAAATCACCAGTTTTTTGGAGGGATTTTCTCTTGCAATGTTATACAAACCCAGTCACTGAAGTTCATTGTAACATTATGCACTAACAATTAGTCCAGGTTCCAGCAATTCATAATGAATTCTCTTTGAATCTTACCAAACACAAAAGAAGTTTTTCTTTCCCCAGTAGATTCTATTCAAGACATTGAAGGCTGTCTTACATGTAACCTAGATATTCTTCATAACAAATCTATCTTTCATTGCCAGAGACAATTTTGTTCATCATGAAGAGAAAGACAAATGTTTAAATATTAATTGATGTTCCTTTCTGTAATTTCATATGAAACTAATTTTCCTGACTACTGAATATCTTTCCTGAGGCTTATAAACAATGTACAAGAGTTGACTGATTGTACAAGCAATAAGCAACTGAATAAAACTCAAAGACCCTTCTAACATTTATCAAAAAATTGAACAAAATATGTTGCTAAAAACTTTTGTATCAACTTAATTATATAAACCAACTGATATATCACTGCCTTGTGCTGCTTTGAACAAGTGTTGAATTCTGTGAGTCTGAAGCAGATTTTGTTTATTTAAAAGAGACTTCAGCAATACTTAGCCACTTGACTTTGATTTATTGATTTTAATGGCATGTGTTGGGTTATTCTATGCCTAGAGGATAGTTAGTTCCATACATTGTAAGTTTATACTAACATTTTTTGTGTAGTTACTTAAATTTTTTGGCATATATTTATGATATTAGGTATTACTATCAAATAGAAATATTTCACAAACAGATCTATTTGACCCATAAAAAACAAGAATTACCTGGGAGTAATGACAAAGAAAGGGTACTCCAGATTACCTAGAGTTCCAGAACTGGAGCCTCACTACCAAATACATTTTAGTATCATAACTAGGACACCACTTTTTTGAGAATCTTACTCATCTGCAGGAGATACAATTTACATATTCTAAGATCATTGGACTTTTCAATTCACTGCCCCCTCTCCCAATATCTCCAATCCTATCAGTACTTTTTTCAGTCTACTGCAGGCTCAGGCCTTCTCCAAGGTCTATAAAACATAAAGAGTAATGGGCCTTACCCTGCCACACTTGTTCTTCAAATATTGAAGATAATAAAAAAAATGTATTTTTTCAGAAAACAAACTTAATACTGTAATTGAGCTTCTCCAATATAATCATGATAAACAAGCCATATGGTTTATATATTGTTTAATAGACATTTTTTAAAGAATTTAACACTAATTCATCATCAACATAAACAGTTTATATGATATCATAAATCTGTTTTTGAGTACACTTTTTACTAAGAAAAGTATTGTAAAATATTTCTAAACTTTTTAGATTTTCCTTTTAAAATAACTTTGAATCCTGAGAAAAAAACTCAGAAAAATACGATTATTGGTTATTTAATTTATCCATTCAGTTTTTTTTTTTTAATTTTCAATCAATTAGAAATTTAAAATTTTTTTTTCAAATTCATAACAAAATAGCATTTAGAAATACTTTTATTAAAAATGAATACCTTATAAATAGATTTTAATGTAATTTACAAAGAAATTTCTAAAGATTTTCAAGTTGAAAATGTACTAATAGATTTTATAGGGAAACTAAATTTTAAATTTAAAAGTGGTGACCTTTTTATCACCTATTTGGACAAGGAAAACAAATACTACTAAAAAGCCAGAATTGAGAATAAAAATAAATGTCTAAAGGGGAATAACTCTTACGCATATTCAGAGTCGAGTATTTGTCGCTGCCTCCCACACGACTTGACACAAGGTCAAAAGCCCGAAGGCCGATTAAAGTGGGGATAAAGGGGAGGGGCGAACCCTGCTTGTCTAGAGTCGGTCTGACTTGCAAATTGATTGATCGAAATACTTGATACCTCACTCAATATCATTTATTTCAAATAAAGCTACCAGAAAATATAGTTTGTTTTTTGTTTTTTTTTTGGATATTCTTTTTAAAAATTAGTATAAAATGAATTAATTAAGAAAGAACATACAAATCACTGGACCAAGATTTATCAGAATCAGTGAGGTGGTTTTAAGGCATGTCAACCCTTGTTGACTTATTTTGTGCCAAGATCATTTTTTTTTTTTTTTTTTTTTTTTTTTTACAATTATATGGTTTCAAGTAATTATTTCTATTTCATAATAATATATCTGTACACAGTTATATCGTTTCCATTATTCCTATCTAATAAAACAGATATATTTGACCTATAGATGGGGTCCAAACAGGTACTACCATTCCAGGTCAGTGTGAACTTGGAAGTAATAGCAACAAAAGGAAGATCCTATACTCTTCTGAGTTTCAGAACTGGAGACTTGCCACCAAATACAGTTTGGTGCCATACCCAGAAGTGTTAGAATTCTTCCCCTATACTGAAAATTCATTTTCTCTTTATGACAAGTTATTACTATTGAAAATAGTGCTATGAATTTTATGAAAGTTTATATTTACTTTTGTAAACCAACCAAAATAATACTTACTAAGTTTTCTCATTACGATAACCAATGATGACAAATTATCATTTCCATAAAATGGGTTTATATACTTGGAAACAAGTGACTATTCAAAGAGAGGATAAATCAATATTCATATTTACTTAATATATCTTGTTCAGCAAGTTAATTACCTTTCACACTTAACCCTTTGAACTCTTCAGATATCCTGGACCAGGCTACCTGAGGTTAGGGGGGGGAAGGGGGGTTCAAACCTAAAACAAACTTTGGTCTAATCTTTGTTTAAATCAATCTCATGATTAAGGTAAGTTAGTTATGCAATAAGTTTAATGCTTGGGAACAATCCAATGTTTTGAGTCAATGAAATTGATAAGAATATTATTTATACTATAGAAAATAGAATTATAAATCTTACAGGTACAATACTACTCCAGGCACACTGAAATAAATTTCAAGAAATCTCAAAAGTATATATTTACCCAACCCTCCACCACAGGCAGGATATGACACAAAGTCAATTTTTAAGTGAAGTACAGCTAGTTTGAATTCAGAGTTTTCCTTCTCATAGACTGGTTGCCTAACCAAGGTAAAGAATCCAGTTTGCCCATCTATATACCCATAGCTGGAGGAGGAGAATAGATAAATTCATGCCGTTCCCAAGGGCATTAGCATGAATTGAAATGTAAACAGGATTTGCAATTGGGTCACTGATTTCATTTCTTGTGACAATAAACACTATGCTAAGTACACCTCAAATTCCCCAAATTATCACCAGTCGAACATTTGAATCTAAAATGTTTATTATATGAATTAATTACAAAGATTATTAATTATAAGATTTTTTATATTCCCCAAAAAAACATTTAATTTTACCGGATGAATAACTTGAAGTTTTGATGGTATTTTTTATATCAATCTTTCATGAATTGTATCTTATAGTACACAAATATGTTAAACTCTAACTTAAGATTTTTGTGAAAAATACTTTACAAGCAAATGATAAAATCAGTACAAATAGGATAATTGTTTTAATACTTTCTAATTATTAGCCATTACAAAAATAAAAGACATAAACAATTAACATTTTTATGGGATTTTTAAGAGCTGTTAATATTTTTCCTACATGGTTTATGCAAAAGTTGTAACTCTTGAAATTCAACACATTAAAATGCACACTAAAATTGGATTGGATTTTTTATTATTTTTGTCAAAGTGAAAACAAATAACTTTTTTATCAAAATAAACTTCCAAAGAGATTTGGTAAATAAAAAAATATTATTCAGTAAAATTCTGAATATGAATTTTCAAATACGTGCTAATTGTGTAGTTAAAAGCATAGATGCCTTACAAATTGGAAATTTAGTAACTAAAAATTGTTCTACATAAATATAACATTGGAATCAATACTTACAAGGATTATGTTGATATGATTAATAATTGTAAACAACATCTCATTGCATTATAAGTTTTTCTGTCTTAAAAAAAGTTTTGTCTCTTTCTTAAAATTAAATCAACTCAGTGTCATGAGGTGAATAAATAATACATTCTCTATAGCATTTCTGTAAAAGAAATTTTAAAAAATCTAAGGGAGCTAAGCTGTAAAAAGTTTTTGTAGATTTACGTCCCTTGTCAAGCATATCACTATTCAGTTATAGACTATCAAGTTGTAAATTATGATTGCAGCGAAGCTAAAAAATTTTGTTTTTGATTTAACAAGAAACTGATCAAATTTTGTTTAAAAGAAAATATCTGCAATCCATGTAGAATGGATTTTCCAAGAGCATGGGAAGTAAAAACTTACCTATAACCAAAATGCATCAAATTAAAATGACTACAAAACCATAAATATTACCTAGTCAAAGAAAAAATTCTGATGTTTCTGTTAATTTACTAAAGAAAAAGCATGTGCAAAAGAATATACATCTAAATACAAAGTTCGAATTCATTTCAAGTGATATTATAAATTATCTAAAGTAATAAAAGTAACACTACACTTTTGATCTTGTAGTAAGATAACACATTCAACAACAAAAGTTTATTAAAAAAACATAACAGGTTTAATTTGTTACCTTTTATTAAAAAATAAGACAAAAAATAATATATATCTATAATGTCAAATAAGAATAAAATATATCTATAATAATAAAATAGATATAAACCAGTAGACCAGAGAAGCAGTCTACATGCATAAATTTATTCTTTGTAATATATATTTCAAAATATGGTAGAGATGATTTCAACCAAAATTTATGAATGAACTTTAGTAAGAATTTTCTGAAATAAAGTTCTCTTGAACAACATTAAATTAAATTAAATTTCTAAAATATTATTAAAATAGATAAGATATTGTGTATTCAAGATTAGAAAACAAAAGATTTAGTCAACAAAGCAGCAAAGTGCCAAATATTGAATGAAAAGATAATCCAGTCTATAGAGCTTTAATTCTGCTTTTGAATATTTCCCAAGAACAACTTTTCAGTAAGAAAAGAGGACAAAACATTAGAGATTATAAAGAGATAAACAAAAAGATTGTTTACCTCTAGCTAATCTCAATAAAAAAAAATTCTAACCTACCTAATCCTAAACTAGAAAACTGATGAACAGTTATAAAAAATATAAAACAAAGTCATTTGCTTTTTGTTTTTCAAAAGAATGATCTAAAAATGAGAAAGTTTGAAAAAAACTACAACTGTTTCATTTTCATTTTAAACTATCATCAAACTAATCATTGAATTACTAATGCCTATAAAAGATCCAAATAAAACTAGCAATATATCATTTTAATAGAAAAACCATAAGATACTTAAAAATCTACACTTAATAATAACATGCTTAATAAAAAGGTTATGCTTTATGTGATTATATGACAAACAGAGTTAAGCAGATCCCAATCATCTTGATAGAGTAATAAAAGATCAGAGGCATCAGTTTATTGTTTATATTATATTGACTGCAAACATGTCAGTAAAAATGACTAAGAGACTGCCCAAGCACATTGATACATTTTATATAAGAACACAAAGCTAAGGAATTAAATACCAAATTTCTCCTTGTTATAGATTGTTACAAAAGCACTTGTCTCTATGCTAATTTTTTTTTTTTTTAACATTATTGCAAAGACCATATTTATGGAAGTCCCACAGTTATTTTTAAATCTCCAAGATATAAAATTCTTTAAATTATTAACATAAAAAATTTTAAAACAATAGATTTATCATATAATCATTTTAATATACATATAGTTTCAAAATGACTACTTTTTACCAAATAATAATAATAAAGTAAGTAATTATTCCAGTTTAATAATCATTTGTTTGCTTACAGATATAGTATCAAGTATTCATATCAAGTACAATACAAATAATTTGCACATAGTTATCCAGTTTCAAGTGTTTTTATCTAATAATTCAAACACAATTATATGGTTTCAAGTAACTATTCAGTAATAACAATGATAATAATGGAAAAATTTTAGCTGAATTAAAAATCAAGAGAGGTATATTCCAAGGAGATGTAAGTCACAATTACTATTTGTAATAGCGATGATGTCACTCAATCACATACTTAGGAAATGCACAGGGGGTCTACAAACTAACTAAATCACAAGAAAAGATTAACAACCTAATGTATATAGACAATCTTTTGCTAAAAATGAAAAAGAATTGAAGACTAATACAAACGATAAGAATATACAATCAGGATATAGGGATGGAATTTGGCATAATGTGCAGTGATTATAAGGAGAGGCAGAAAAAGACAATTGAAGGAAGGAAAAGAACTGAACTACCAAATCCATAAAAAATCAGAATGCTCAGAGAAAAGGAAATTTATAGGTACTTGGGAATATTGGAAGCGGACACCATCAAACAGGTGGAGGTAAAAAAATTTTTTTTAAGAGTATCTCAAGAGAATTAGAAAACTTCTCAAAATCAAACTATATAGCAGAAATTTCATCAAAGAGATAAATACCTGGCCTGCACCCTGTTGTAAGATACTCACTACCATTCTTAAAGAAGATGAAGGAAGAACTTCAACAAATGAACCAGAGAACAAGAAAACAAATGATGATGCATAAGGCCTAACATCTGAGAGATGACATAGACAGACAATATGTGTCAAGAAAAGAAGGAGGAAAACGTCTCGCCGGCATTGAAGATAGTGTCGATTCATCAATACGAAGACTCAAAGACTACATAAAAAAAGAGCAAAGAAAGATTAAATTTAGGAACCAGAAACAACTTAATGATCAACAGAATAACAATAACTAGAAAACAAAAATGGGAAGAAAAACAACTATGTAGATATTTCAAGTGACAAACAAGTAAAATCTCACATGAGAAAACTTGGATAAAAAAAAAGAAAAGAAAAAAGAGGAAACCTTAAGAGAGAAACTGAATCTCTTCTAAGAGCAGCAGAAAATAATGCTATAATGACTATGTTAAAGCAAAAATAGATAAGATGCAACAAAATAGAAAATGTAGTAGATTATGTGATTATAGAGACAAAACAATTAGTCATATAAGTGAATGCAGCAAGCGAGTGGAAAAACATTATAAGACTAGACACAACTGGGTGGGGAAGGTGATCCACTGGGAATTGCACAAGAAATTGAAATTTGACCATATGAACAAGTGGTATATTCACAAACCAGAATCTGTCCTGGAGAATGAGATATACAAAATTCTCTGGGATTTTGAGATACAAACAGATCACCTAATCTCAGCTAGATGACCAGACATAGTGATAGTCAACAAAAAAAACTTGCTGAATAGTGGACTTGGCCATCCTGGTAAACCACAGAGTAAAAACAAAAGAAAGCAAAGAGAGAGATAAGTACCTAGACCCTGCCAGAGAACTAAAAAACTATGGAAAATGAAGCTGATGGTGATACCAATTGTAATTAGTGCACTCAGAACAATCCCCAAAGGCTTGGTAAAGGAACTGGAAGATTAAGAAATCAGAGGACAAGTGGAGACCACCCAGACTACAGCATTATTAAGATTGTTAATACTGAAAAAATTCAAAAAGACGTGTGGTCACTTAACTCCTGTGTTAGCTGATGGTCTTTCACTGGAGTTTAAAAACTCTCAAGGATTAAATTAATAATAATAATAATAATAATAATAAACTTCATCACAGATGCCATGAAAAACTGGAAAGTGGAACAGACACCAGGAGGAAATGATTTAGCTGAGATGAAAATCCAGAGTGGCATCTTCCAGGGAGATGCACTTTTGCCATTACTATTTGTAATAGTGATGATGCCACTCAATTACATACTTAGGAAGTACACTGGGAGCTACAAATTTACTAGATCACAAGAAAAGTTTAATCACCTTCTGTACATGGATGACATCAAGCTGATTGCAAAAAATGAAAAAGAATTGGAGACTTAAACAAGCAATAAAAATATACGGGATGGTATTTGGCATAGATCCATGCTCATAATGGAAAGTAGAAAAAGAGAAATAACAAAAAGGAACAGAACTGCCAAATCAAGAAAGAATCAAAGCACTTGGAGAAAAGGAAACTGACAAGTACTTGAGAATATTGGAAGTGGACACCATCAAACAAGTGGAGATGAAAGAAAAAATAGAAAATAAAAAAAGTACCTCAGACAAAACCAAGCTCTGCAGCAGAAATCTCATTAAAGCAGTCCTCTTTGTAAGATACTCAGGCCCATTCTTAAAATGGATAAAGGAAGAATTCAAGACAAGAAAGATGATGCATGAGGCCTTACATCTGAGAGATAACAGACAAACTATGTGTCAAGAAAAGAAGTAGGAAGAGGCCTCACCAACATTGAAGATGGTGTGGATTCATCATTACAAGAACCACATTAAAAAGAGCAAAGACTAATTATAGTGACTAGTAACAACACTGATAACAAAGACAAATAGAACAAAAAAAAATACCAGGAAACAGAAATGGAAGGAAAAACAACTGTATGGATAGTTCAAACAACAAACTGGCAAAATCTCGCATGAGAAGACTTGGACATGACTACAAAAAGAAACCTTAAGAGAGAAACTGAATCTCTTCAATAATAGCACAAAAGAACATCATGAAAACCAATTATATTAAAGCAAAATACACAATAGAATAGCAAGTGTAGGTAATGTGGTAACAAAGACAAAAGTATTAATCACATAAATGATAGTAGTAAACTAGTGTAAAAGGAGTATAAGACTAGACATGACTGGGTGGGAAAGGTGATCCACTGGGAATTGTGCAAGAAATTGAAATTTGACCATACTACGAAATGGCATATGCACAATCTAGAATCCATCCTAGAGAATGAGACACATAAAATTCTCTGGGATTTTGAGATACAAACAGATCACTTAATCCAAGCCAGAAGACCAAACCTAGTGATGATTAAGAAAAGAAAAAGCAAAATTGCTGTCTAGTGAATTTTGGCATTCCAGTAGACGACAGAGTGAAAATAAAAGAAAGCGAAAAGTGAGACAAGTACTTAGACCTTGCCAGAGAACTAAGAAAACAGTGGAACTTGAGGGTAATGATGATACTAATTGTAATTGGCATGCTTGAAATGGTCCCCAAAGGGACTTGAAGAGTTGGAAATCAGAGGATGAATCAAGACCATTCAAACTACAACATTATTGAGACTGGCCAGAATACTGAGAAGAGTCCTGGAGACCTAAGGAGACTTGTTGTCATTAGGACTTCAGTGAAAGATCATCAGCTAATGTTGGTGAGAAAAAATCACAAGTAGTATAAAAAAAAATAAATGTTTGCACAGTTATATGGTTTCAAGCATTCCTATCTGATAATTATTTTCAAACAGATCTATTTGACCCATAGATAGGAGTCAGCAGGTACTACTTCTCTAAGTCCGAGTAAACCTGGTAGAAATGACAAGGGATACTCTACAATCTCCAGAGATCCAGAACAGAAGTCTTATCACTGGATGCAGTTTAGTGTCATACCCAGGGACACACTCCCTTTTTGTAATCAATAATTAACAGAAACAGGTTATAATTCACTCTATATTATTTACTATATCTATTTTATGAAAGCTAAACAAAAAAAATGTCCTGCATGTAAATTTCTCCAGACATGAAATTTACATAAAGAACAAAGAAGCAAATAATTCATCAAAGGATGAAAAGAATTTATTTACTTCATTCTCTCAGATTCAATAGCTATTTACCTTGAACTTTACAAGGACAGATTTTATAAGTATTATTTTAGCTCCTTGCAGAGTGGAGAGGAGACTGAAATTTAATGTCAAAAAATTTTTTAATTTCAGACTAATGCATAGATTATTTCTTTAGCAGCCAAGCAAGTATTTATTTATTTTTAAATCTACAATGATAAGATATTCTTTCCTATAAAAAGGTTTATTATGATATCATGGGGCTAGCTGCTAGAATTCAGTAAACGTGGGTTATTGAATGACATGGAGAAGAAAAGTATGAAGGTCACCTGTTGACAATTAACACTACAAACAAAGACAATTTAAATTTATTCAAAGAGTCATGACAAACTGGTTAAATTCCCAAACCCCAAAGACAGAGGCAAGGAGTCTATCAAACAGAGACCAAAAGAAAGAGGAATGGCCTGTCATAGAAGACCAAGAAGAAAAAGTCATGAAAAACAAAAAAATTTCATATCCTCAGAAGCAACTGTAATCTGGTCAGTGAGGCTTATAATATACTTACTGTATCCTCTGTAGAGGGGTAAGACCCCCAGCAAAAAGAGGCATGATAGCTATGAGACTAAACAGCTTCAGATGGTGAAGCTCCATTTCTGGAGATCTGAGGAGTGTAAAATACCCCTTTACTGCCATTACTCTCAAGTCCACTCTGACCAGAAGTGATAGTACCTAATAGAGTCCTATCTATGGGTCAAATAGATCTGATTAAAGACTATTCATATTTAATTGAAACATATACAAAAAACACTCTTGAGAAACTACACAAAAAAATGAAAATATGAACCTACAATAAATGCAATTCCATAACCTCCAGGTATAAAATAACCTTAGACAGGTTGACTATATGAGAACCCAGTTGTGTCTGGTCTGCCTGGATCGAACACCTGTCCTTAAAGTTACAGAGAAAAGACAACTTGAACGTCTTCTGGGACATGTGGTTTGGTTCAGACACCCGAGGGTAGAAATCGACAGACTGAATTTCAGTGCCAGATGTACCAGGAGTGAAGCATATAAAATCACCACACAGTGAGAGAGGGGGGGGGATGTTCAGTGGGGAGACACTAGATGTCCTGTGTTGCAGATGAGAAATCGGATTAGCAAATCTAGCACAAAACATACATTGACATGCTGTTAAAATCAATCAGTCAATCAATCAGAAGCAACTAGTAATTCATAGATTCCACATTTCTAATAAACTCTAGAAAATAAACAAGGTTCATGTTTAAGAAAGCTGGTCTATAATTTAAGATCTACCACCAGATAATCACCCTAATATTTGTTTGCTGCTCCTGACCACTGGGAGGTCAGATCATAATAATCAGCCCTGTAAAATGTCATGGGCTACATATTAAGTTGTATAAAATATTTATCAAAAAAAAACTTTAGAGAGGAGTCCCTGTGGTGTAATGACTAAAGTACTAGAGTGTAGCCTCAAAGTAAATGAGTTCAAACTCCAATTGCACTATTATGCACACTTTCAGATTAATACTCTTAGGAAAGGTATAAACTTCTTTATCACCTCAACTATGAGTTAAATAGTATTACTATGCTTCTTCTACAAGGATGGCTTTGACATTAAATAACCCATAAAAGTTGATATTAAACAAAGAAACCAAACCAAAGAGCCTTAAAATTCACAATTAATTCCTAATTAGAATTGTGTGCTTTTCCTTACCTGATCCTTTCAAGAATGTATCATGTTTTCATTGTAATACGTAATCTTAAATGAAAATTTGAATGAAACATTGAAAATCAACACTTCTAAACTTAATAAGTAGGTCAGTAAAATAGACCCCCTCTAATATTTGAATAGTTAACCATACAAAAATAAAAATGGTTAAACACTTTGAACTCTTAGCCCCTAGGCTCTCAAATGTGCAGTATCTGAGCTCACAAAAATAAAATCATAAGTAAATTAATTAAATCAAGTACAAATTATACAAACTTCAATTCATGGCACAGACCTTTTTGTTTAAAAGCTATCATATGATTCCATTAAGAGAAAAGCTTTGAATAGTTACTGTATTAACCTTTTTTTTTTTTGTAATATCTGATGTGACCTCTCTAACCCTGAAAGATCACACAGAGTATAGTAAATAACAATCAGTCTTATATTTTCAAAGGGTCAAGAGAAAAAATAGTTTCATGTTATTGTAAGGAATGACAAAAACTGAAAAATAATTCTGCTCTGTTGGTGTGTCCTAAACTGCATTTGATGGTGAGGCTCCAGTCCCAGATGTCTGGAGAGTATGAAGTACCACTTCATTGCCATTACATCCAGGTTGACTAAGACCAAAAGTGTTAGTATGTGTTAGGGTCTCATCTATGGGTCAAATAGATCTGTTTGAGGATTATTTATTATATAATGTATGCAAAAAAAACCCTCATAAGCTACACACAAAAAAATTAAAATAACATATAATGTATGTAATTAACTGACCTCAAAGCATAAAATAACCCCAGATGGATTGACATGCCATTAAAATCAATCCCTCAACCAACTAAAAATACCTTTACACTGGACTATTAATGACTATCTAAAAAAGTAGACTTATAACTGGCAGAAAATGATGGCAGGATGAAAAAGAAAGAAAAATAAGCTTGTGTAAAGTCTCTTCACCATTATCTAGTCTTGCAACTGTGAATCCCCAATGAGGACTAAAATCATACTTAAGAATAAGTAAACTGAACTATTTCAGGATGCAATAAACTAAAAGCTAAAACTAAGTCAGAAAAAGAAAGAAAGAAAAAAGAGACAACAGTGAGTTTCACAAAAGTAAAAGAATCTAATTTCGTGAAAGCAAGTTTTAATTCCCCCTGCTCACAAAATGGCCACTAGCCAGTAATTGAAGATATCTAGTTGGGACGTATTTTTTTAGATCAAAAACCAAGTGCACTAAGTTTTCACAGAAGGAAATTTATGTCTCACAGTAGCAGATTTCAGAAAAAGCAACCCAGTATTTGGTGACGGTTGGAATAAGTCTGTGTCTGTTGTAGCAGTTAAACTTAAAGAGAAATTATTAACAAAAATGTGATTTAAAAGAAAAAGGAGACATTTTTTCCAATGATAGGGGAAAAAAATGAAAGAAAATTGGTTTTCCTGAAATGATCAACTTAACAAAAGAAAGATATTAAACTATCATCAACACTAATAGTACAATGCCAACAGTGATATTTCACTTGTAGGTTAGGTGTCTGCTTGTAAAACATTCTTCCTACAAAACTGCAATTATATTTTTAGACCAAAGGAGGGACATATTAATGTTTATATAGTAATCAATAGCTGTGCAAACTTAAACTATTAGCTTTTTGTAAATTTTAATCATACATAATTTATAACAAATTTAGAATTTAATTTTTAAAAATGTGTAGTTTATTGGCATTTTAAGTGCAATGCATTATTTTCAACATTTCAACTTCTTTCAAAAAGCATTCATTTCAGAATAAGTTTTATATGGTTCATATTCCTAAAATTCAACTATCTCACCAAAAAGTTTTCATACTTTTACTATATTTTAGTTTCAGTGGATATCTTTATGAAAACACACATAAAGGCTATCTTCAGCACCCATTAACGTCAATGTTGGGTCACATATCTATTCATCTGCAATTAATTATAATAAAAAAAAAAGTAGTATGATTAGCATTTAATTATCTTCCTTGAGAAAGTGTAAAGATTAGGTGAGGCATATACTCCTTTCTCACACACTTATTAATTTGCCAGTTGGATTGGAAAGTGTTTTATTCTTTAAGTTAAAACATTTTAACACTATTGCACCATGATAACTGCATCAGAAAAGGAAGATTTTAAAAAGTTTGTCTTCAGGTTACCCTTACCACCCTTTTAACATGGACTACTTACAAAGATCTCAATACAATGTATTATTTTCATTATAGTAACACTTATATAAATCAGATCATTCTTATACAGATTGCTTCTAACTACAATTAGCAAAAAAATAAATAAAATATACAATAAAAATAAATTTAACCTGAGAACAGAGTATATTAAGAAATTTGATAAACTGAGCTAATATTAGAATAGTTTTAGGCTTGAAGTATTAAAAAAAAAAAGAGAATATAGAATTTTACTTTATTGGTTACCTGTATCTGAAAACAGTTATTATCCACTTCCTTTACATTTTTTTCTTTTTCATAAAAATAAAATTGCTATCAGCAATTATTGATACTTCTTAAGCAAAAATGTAATAATATGAATAAGCTTTTGTTCTGCACCCGATTAATTTATATATATACACACACAAACACAGAATATGAATATATCTATAAGATAATCAATAGTGGAATTTGTACCTATCTCAAAAGGAGGAGTTCCAAGGGTATAGTCATTAACATGCTGGACTGTGACATCATAGTAAGTGAGTTTGAACTCAAGTTACACAATTACATTCAATTTCAGACTAATAGCCTTGGAAAAGGCATGAACTCCCTTTTCCATCTAGCTATGGGTTAAATAGTACCACTACTATCTTTCTACAAGGATGGCTTTGACATTAAAATAACCCACAAAAGTTGATATCCCATTAAACAAAGAAAGCAAACCATACTAATCTTATCCCTAAAGTATTTTTTGGGATTGTAGTTATGATGTTCCTAAGTAAGTTATTCTGTTTACTCCACTTCATACAAAGTTATTTACTAAGTTTAGCTGAGATGTGGTACAAGTCTAGAAGTATGGGGCACCCAGTGTAAATCAAACTCCCTAACAATAGGCCACTAATCAAGCCAGCTAACCATTATACTCCATTAGGTTCCCATGTCCTTTTTATATATCCTCAACATTGTGCAAGTAGTATAACAATATATCTATCCCATTCCTTTATACATAAATTACATAATCATTGTCCAATATCACTACACCTCCCTGAACTGAAGAGGTTTTATGCCTCTTGTGTATCTTGAGTTTCTTCTCTATGTCATTTCAATTAGTTTAATTACTAGAAAGGCATATTGCAATGCATAGTTAGAAAGCAAACCGGGTAGACCATTACTAACATCAAATCTCACAGGGTGCTCTAACCTTACGCCAAAGTAATTTAATTACAAGATACATAGTCAAATACTGGGCTGAATCAACACTTTTTGAACTGCATAAAATGCTTACTTTATTTTGATTGGTTAATTTTCTCAACTCAATGTACACTGATTTTCTACATAATAAAATTGTTGATAATTTCAATCAGTTTTATTCTTATAATAATTTAACTACAAATGATTATTTCTGTGTTTTTATAAAACCTGTACACAATACACTAATAGCGTCAAATAGTAATCAACAGTAACAAAACAATTGTTTATTATTTTATTATTATTCTCTATCTTTTCTAATAAAACCATAGATAGATGTTGAGAATCAAATACTGATCAATACAGGTCTATATTCAAGTAGGCATACATAATTTTTTTATTCTTTAAATTTTTAAATAGCTATTCTATATTTGCTAGACTTGTTTTGTGAAATAATATAAGTATAATCTAAAACAATTTCTATTTCATTTCTTTACCTTCCTGAAAAACATTAATATCTTGGGTACAATCACTGTTCTGTATCAAAAATATTTTAATCAATTTGTAGCATCATTGTTCATATGTACATAAGAATATAAGTAAGAAATGTGGGTTTTGCAACCACATAAATGTAGTGGAAAGACATATAAATATTGTATAACACATATTTCCTATGAAAATGAGCATTTGAAATATGTGCTTTATCTGGATTTGAACACTGATTACTGGAACAAGAGGCAAATTAAATTGCAGATAAGAGAAATAAAAAGAAAGGAATACATGAAGACATTTATAGCTTCCAGTTTGAGGCATTTACACTATTCAATTTAACAATTTTTTTTCTGAAGAAGAGACCAAAAGCTGAATGAGTGGCCTTTAGGTTTTATTTTTATTTTTCTCTGTGGGTATTTCTCTACTTCATTTGATATGATCTAAAATTCTAAATGCTTTTCTATAGGTATACAGCTATAAAAATAGAAAGATCAATGATATATGTCTAATAAATGTAAGTTTAATAGGCAGATATATAATCATTTAGACAAGAAAAAAAAGAAAGAAAAATTCACAGCTAATGTAGGTAATAATGAGAGTAACAAGTAGCAAGTGAACAGGTTTTACACATCTTAATATGAGGTTAAATGATATAGGTAAACTTTTTATATGCAAGCAATAAAAGCTAAAAAAAATTATCTTCTTCAACTTTGGTTTTTGTTTCCTTCCTTAAAGATAATCATTGATTATTTCCCCACATCACAAAAAGTGGAGAATAAGGAGTTAAAAAAATGGTAAACGTAATTTGGAATCTAATATGAAGTAGTGACAGGCACCATTTACTTTTCTGTATGATTCATAGATATTCTATCTGTGTTTTGTTCCTTGAGAGATGAGAGAATGAAAGCAGGTGTTAAATTCACTGCATCATTTTTAGTCAGAAGAGAAAAGGTGATAATGCAAAACAAAGTAACAAGAGATGTGTGTAACAAGAGCAAAAGCTTAGTAATTATTTGATCTGATAAAAATCAAAGAATATATATATATATATATATATATATATGAAGGAAGAAATGGTCTATAATTACAATTTTCTTTGTATTTAAATATTTCATTGGAGAGATTTGTGGTAAATTCATCATATGGTAAATTTATTGCCAATAAATTCATCATGTGGTAAATTTATTGCAGGTAAATTCATATAAGATTAATTGCTCTTATAATATAGGGTTTCCCAAAACCTTAAG
>CAUZXS010001515.1:47500-54080 GCA_963585895.1 Sepioteuthis lessoniana
ATATATATATATATATATATATATATATATATATATATATATATATTATATACACATACATACATACATACACACATACATATATATATATATACACACACACACACATACATATGCGCACACACACATACATACATATGCACACACACACATATATATATATATACACACACACATACATATGCACACATATATATATATATATATATATATATATATATATATATATATATATATATATATATATATATATTATATATATATAGGGTAGTAAGGTCCAAACTCACTAACAATAGCCTAAGAAACTCACCTGCCAACCACAATTCAGTGGTAGGTATTCATTAATTAAAACAGCTGCTGATTTTTCTTAAATACTAATCCAGTCAATAATGATCTCAATTATTCAAATTTAATCAAACTTTTAGAAATCTCATGAGACTTTCTTTTGTAAATTCATAATTCAAACATTAACTGATTTATAGAAATTATTGTAACTTTTCCAGATTATTTACCAAGTTTACTTTCATACATCACAAGACAAAATTGTGTTGTACTTATCCTTCAAATGCAGAATTTAGGAATTAACATTTGAAATTCTGGCCTTTTTAAAACCAATTGAACCACTGTCACCAGTGGGGGAATAATTTTCTTGAATTCTTCTAAAAAATGTTTTAATAGGACATACTCAGGTAAAAACATAAATATAAAAATTTGCTTATAATGCAATGAAAAGCAAATGAATTTGATCAACACTACATTTTTTAAGTAGTCAGTACTCCAAAAATTTAGCTTTGAGTCAAACATCAAAGTTCAGGTTAAAGTCAAGGATAAATAATTGCCAGAAATATAATTCAAGATAACTACAGATTTTTTTAACAAGTTTTTCATTCATTTCAAATTATCAAAAAAAAAAAAAAAAAAAAAAAAAAAACTAATTTTAAAGGAAACTCTTCAGCTACATAAGTAGCAGTACTTATCCACATTATATAAGGGTTGAAAATAATCATTATTAAAATCAAATAAAAGATATAGTCACTTATCAAAATTTGCTATAATTATTGTATTTAAAAGAAATTTTATATTTTTATTATTTATTTATAACTTACTGCTTTGTTTACACTGAGCATGACATATGCAAAATGGTTTCAGGTTTGTTTGTAGATCTTGAATATCCTAAGAAAAACCCTGAAAATTAATATCTTAAATAGATACTTAATTTCATTATTTTCCAAACTTGGAGGGATAGTATTCCCCTGATTTTTTAAAAATTGGTTTTCTCAACTTTTCTTTTTAGACTGAGCAACTGATGAGATCAATGATACAATCTTAGCCATGATAGAAGTGCATATAGGGAGGGAGAGAGTCCTCTGCCTCTTGTGACAATTACCAAGAGAGTGGGTAAGTATTGTGAGAGGCACACCCTTTTACAGTTAGGGGAACAGTAAGACAGTAAGATGAGAGAGATCCCAGCTAAAAACTACTCTGATCTAGATCTCCTAGAACAGTTTAACACCTTTCCTGGTGTGATGAATAATTCCTGAAAGTATAGTTGAAATTGAGCCTTGGCTGTACAGACAGATGGACATTTACTGAACCATTATATTTATATATTATTCAAAAAAAAAAAAAAAGAAAAAAAAAAAAAAAAAGAAAAAGAAAGAAAATTTTTCCTACAAGTGAAAATATTAAAATTAATAACCATAAAATGTGGTTGGTATTTTTTTCTGTTGGTTGGTTGATTTCTTTGCTTAATCGAATATCAACCTTCATGTTTTTCTGTTGGTCAGTGGGGATAATGCTAAATAAAAAGCAGCTGCTATTTCTGTATGTTATTAATTAAATCCTCCGAGAACTAAGCAGTTCACATGCCAGTTATTCTTAGCTAAAAATGTTGTAATATCTTCTCCATAATGTGACCACCAATGATCAGTCTCTGTAGAGAAGGCAACTGTTGGATTAATGCCAATCAAAATAGACTAAGTCAGCAATAAGGAAGCAAGTCTCAGAAAGATTGGACAGAAAAGTTAAATGATTCTTTAAAGGTTGAGTGAACAAGATAGATAGATAGATAGATATAAAAGGGGGTAGAATAGTATAAACATAAAAATGAATAGAAGCAGATTTCCTGCAATGCTTTTCTAATTTTTATTATTTGTAGCCAATCATTCAAGACAATTTCTATGTCACAGATGCTGGACACAGCAACCTGTCTGACTTCTTGGCAATATGAAAATGTTTTATACTTGATTGCATATAAATAATCAGGAGCCAATGGAGTTCTTTACTTACTCAAATATAGGCATATAAAAAGCTATTCCATTCTGACTACAATTTAAAATTAGGAACAATAGATTGCTCATATATGTATTTAACCAAATCTCTACTACAAGCAGGGTGTGACATAAAGTTAATTTTTAAGCAGAGTAAAGCTGGTTAGAATTTGGAATTGTCCTTCTCCTAAATTGGTCGCCAAACTATGGCTAAAGAACCCAGTCTGTTCCACAATTATAGCCATAACTGGGGAAGAACAGATGGATTCATACCTTTTCCAAGGGATTAACATAAAGTGAAATGCAAACAACCTCATCCAGGCTTAAACACAGGTCACCACTTCCATTTCCTACAATGTCTAATGCAGTGATTTATGGTAAAGAAGAGATGCACAGTATCACTTTCTTCCATTATGATATATTAATGATAAAACAATGAAGACATCTAACAAAAGAACATAGTGTAAAAGGGATTGGTTAATGCTCTTCTCAAAGGCATGAACTCAAAGAGATCTCAGTGGTAACAACTATGAATTTGAAGGTGATTCGTAAATTTTTATTTCCCAAGTAACAACTACTTTTTTTTATCATTGCCTTCAGAGAAAAACTGGTTAATGCATATCTATAGTTACCATCTTAATTGATCCCAAAAAGAGTTGTTTTTTTTTTTAAATAATTAATTAAAGCAAAGACATTAATAGGCACTAGAATTCTCTTAATTCCAAGAATGAAAAAGAATCCAGTAAGTTAAAATGTAAATTCATAACATTATAGTGGCTAGGTTTCACTGTCTAATGATTTTAATTTATAAAAAAAAAATTTCTGTAAAACCTTGCATTCATTTAAAAGAAATTTTCCATAAATAAAATTAAAGATAATAGTAACTTTTTAAACTTATTTCACACCCAATAATTCAGGGACTTGTCAAAAGAAAAAATGTAACACCTAAACTAGAAAAAAAAATAAGTGGATTTATATTCAAAATAAAAATTTTACAAACAATCCATTTATAGCTACTGCCCCTGGCAAAAATTATGGAATTACCTCACTTAGACGATGTTCACTTGGTTTGTTTTTTTTACTTTAGCAGTAAATAAACTAATAATGGATTAGATAAAAAAACTTTTTCTTTAATAGCTGTACATTCTGACTTCATAAAACATTCCTTAAAAAAAACTAGATTATATTACTTAGATTAATCATATAATCTTTTCCACACCATACAAAGAAAAATATACCAAAAAAATCATTAAAAAATTTTTGTATTTGATCAGTTTTTAGTTTATTTATGACTAAATAAAAAACCAAAGTGAAGATCTTTTAAGTGTGCTAATTCCATAATTTTTTCCAGGGGTCATATATTAACTTTGCTCATAGCTTTGAATATGGACCCTTGGTTATTTTATGTCCAACCTCAAAACTCTCAGTTCAATCTTGGGTCAAGCAATGCAAGAATACATCAGCTTAGTGGAAAAAGTAAGAGGTAATACAATGATCCAAAACATATGACCAAATCTACTTTATGAATGATTCAAATTAAAGATCAACATTCAAGACTGTACAAGTCAAAAATTCAGATTGGAACCCCATCAAAAATCTAAGGTAAGAGCTCACTTTAATGATGTATCACAGATCATCATTAAATTTAGCAGAATAAGAAGATCTAGCATATTTCTCCAAACTCTAATCTACTTTCCTTTGGGTTTGACTTCTGCAATGTTTTTTGCTTTCATTTTTCCCCCCCAAATTTGTAACTATTCCCATTTTGGGATTTGAGACCTGTATTGAATTTCCTTAGCTTCTTCATTAACCTTACAAGTCTGACAATTTCAATTGTTTCTTTTTTTCATAAGTATTCAAGTGTATGCCTCTTATTGTATTTTTTCATTCGTCCTATCTTTCTGTATTGATAGAAAAAGCATCACCTATTAAGTTGGTCAGTATTTATTTTTTGTGTCATTTCTAAGCTCACCTAGTTCTTTTTGGTCCTCTGAGGGTGGAGTTAACAGTTGTATAGTTAAAGATTACAGTCAAGCTTACCAAGTTAATTACTTGGTTATCTTAATTATGAGCAATTACTAACATTGGCTAACAAAATCTAACAATAAAGAGCATTGTATTTTCCCAACAGTAAAAAACACTAACATTAGATTGACTGGTTTCTTAAATCCGAACATCCTTGTACTTTCACAAGTAAATCATTTATTTTTTGTTATGAGTGATCATAGGCATTATTGACTTATGCAATATCCTGACATATATTGCATAATATGAAAATCATAAGAGCTATCCACATTTATTTATCAATGAGAGTTGGCTATGTATTCGACCTGAAAGTGCACATGTAATACTTTTGCTGGCCACTTTTTCCAAAGGTCAATCTGTCAATTGTGTCTTGTCTAAAGTGTGTGGGCCATACAATCCTCTTTCTCCTTCATCTCAAACTTGTTTCCACTTCAGTTTCCAACTTAAAAGACACAAAAATACTTAAAGATAATTATGACTGTGCTTTCGATATAACATTATTTATTTGCTATGACACACTAAATAGTCATTTTACAACTACAACTCCTTGAACAGATAATCATGGGAGAATGAATAGCCCGTGGAATCACTAACCAAGCCATGTCCCTGTCAGTAATTGTAACAAAACTGTGGTCAAAATGATTAGTGAGAGGACAAAATTGAGTAGTTGGTTTCATGGCTTTCCAAAGGGCATCAAGATAAAAATGACATCTGCTGTTTTGATCAGATTTTGAACTGAGTACATCAATTATATTGTTCAAATTAACACTTGTACAGCATTCCACTTTCCCAACTGGAGGTTAAAACCCCCATTTTTATGCAAAAATAGGTTCTAATTTTCATAAATCTATTTTACAGAAAAAAAGAATATTATATACAATAATGCTTTTTTTAAAAACCTGTTCAGATCAAAGATCTGGAATTTCTTTTTTAATGAAGCATTGCCAACCATTATTAACTTTTGGCTAATACTTCATCTTAATTTTGATTGCTTTTTATTACAATAACTCAGACCATCAGGTGTGCTATGATACTAAACTGCATCTGATAGTGAGGCTCAATTTTTGAGTAGAGAGAGTACCTGTAGAGAAGGGGAAAATTTCGTATTTTGGTTTGGTGCACAATTTAATTCGACACTTAATTTCACCCAATCAGGATGACTTATCCTATTCAGCCCGGACCTTCATTTCCGGCCACCAAATCGGGTGAGCTGCCAAACACACTCTTTTTGGCTGTAGAACGCCGACCAGTGCAGACGTCACACTGGCCGTTCTTCAATAGCGATGCTTTTTAGCTGGACAATGCTGCCCAGTGCAGACGTCTCACTGCGGCTCTAGAATAGCAGCAGCAGCAGCATGGACAAACGAGGGAACCCATCTAATTTATGGATTCCTTACAAGGAATCCCAGTTGAATATAAATTAGATGCATTCAACATGGCTATGTCGATCTGACGCATAATCCCGCTCTCAACACGCTAGCTCTCAATTCACCTCTGGGCCACCTTAATGGAGATAACGCATACTCTCCCCAAATACCAGACACACAAAACTACACGGTGACATCTAAAGTTCAATTCCTACAACTGCAACAATGTCTTTCGTCAAAATCCAACGAACACAATCCCTCATACGTCCGACGACACACGCTGCCATCTCAACCATCTCAACTTCTCATAACTCAATTTCGTCTCAATAAGCATAACCTCTCCACAAGTCTTGCGGCACCAAAAGCAAACCCAATATTCCATGCTGCAATTAAAAACCTTATTCCAAAAATACCTTTCGACTATCGCCATCTTACTTCTTCATCATCCTCCATTTATTTCTCACAACCTAGCGAGGGGGATAACAACACTAAGCGAAGAAACAACACAACGTAAACACACATACGTTACACCATCTTTCTCGCTAAACACAAACAAACTTCTCACTCGCTACCAACAACTAAACCCAGTACATACCCATTCATTGCCATTACTACAAGATACACTCTGACTTGGTGTAGTAGTACCTGTTAAGATCCCATCTATAGGTCAAATAAATCTGTTTAAAAATGATGATTATTAGAATGGAATACTTAATGTCATATAACTGTACAAAAACCTCTTAAGAAACAATGTAAGTAAATCCCTAACATTTAGGCATAAAATAACCCTAAACATGTTGACATGACATTACAATCAATCAGACTATCAGTCTACACCTATTAATAATCAGATCTTGGATCTTGCTAAGATCTTATTCTTTATTTCCAATAAGTGATATTCATTGACTGACAGTGAGT
>CAUZXS010001516.1:0-85818 GCA_963585895.1 Sepioteuthis lessoniana
GGTTGTTTTGTCTTGTCTTTTTACTTTAGGTTTGAAATAACAGGAATCAACGATTAAGTTCGCACAACAAATTTGTGTTAAATTGTATAAATCATTTTAAGAGTTCTGAAAATGGTAAACGTTTGTGAAACTGTAAGATTTCTTAATTAAAGCTTCTGCCAAATACACACATTCATTTTTACGATATTCTTTAGAAATAAAGCACAACTAGTGTCCGAGAGCACTCTTTCTCTCCCCATCTCTCTTTATATATATATATATATATATATATAATGCAGTTCGTCATATTGAAAAAGAAAGTGTGTTCAGTATCGATGATAGAGCAGATGTCGCTGAGTTAGGAGAGCGTAGATAAAGAGTCAATGACGCTTAGTGATGGTCAGTTTGTTTCTTATGTGATCATAAGACCAGAAATATCATTAGAACTAATGACCGCATCGGCAAAAAATATCTTTCTATGTTAACTTATATATATATATATATATAGTCAACGAGTAAATTATTCGTTCACCCATAAATATTAAGTATCTTGACCCATTTCTTAGAATCTAATACTGTTTTGATATCATACTTTTATGTTATTAAGCACAAAAAGGAATATAAAACTCAATTTCAAGAAGGATAGGTTAGATTTACTAAATATGAGAAGAAAAATAAACAAAAGAGGAAAAGACAAAAGTATTCGTATAGTATGAAAAAGTGAAAACCATAAACAATTTTCTCCCTATCAATAATCAATATACATAGCCTCTCATCTTCATAACTTGCTGCAATCGTTTTCTGAAGTTTTTGACGAAAAGTCTTTTTTAGAATTTTCTTCGATTCTTCAATGGTTATACGTTCTAATTCCTGAAGGTTTTTGGTGACCGATGATTTATTCGGACTTTCAATTTTTGCCATAGATTTTCAATAGGATTCAAGTCAGGCTTCATTGAAGGCCATGACAGAACTGTAATTTTCTTTTTTCTGAAGCCATTCAGTTACTGATTTAGACGTTTGCTTAGGATCATTATTTTGCTGGAAAGTAATGTATATCAATCACATTGACCTGCAGTGAACCCAGTGAATGTAGTTGACAGATACACCCCGGCGTTGATAAAATCAACAAAGTGGCTACTAAAAAACCAGCAAAGATCCAATTGGATGACGCTTGTCAGGCCGCTTTCGATAGTCTAAAAATGGAGCTCGCGCATATGGTGATATTTGACTATACCGACTCAAATAAGGACTATAGACTATTTACTGACGCCTCGGATCAATCGACTGGCACATGTTAATCCTAATTGGTTTATGATTAAAAAAAATAGAAAAGAGGTAGGAAAAAGCAATTTACTTATTGTTCCATAAGTAAGTGACACGCAAACAAGATGGTCAGCAATAGGGAAGGTTTATGCAATACACTAGGCCCTTCAAAAACTGAACCACTACTTGTATTGTGCAACATTCACGATCTACACAGATCATAGATCCCTAAAGCATTTACTCAATTCGCCGATACAAAATAAGAAGATAGAGCCATAGGCTTTGAGTATACCTGGCTACAATTGCAGTATACTGTATCTCTAATGTAAAGATAATGTTTGTGCAAATCTCTTGTCACGTGCCGTTAATGCAAATGAGAACAATGTTGATTCTCCGGTAGATATAGACGATAGGAATTACTTAATTAGTGCTATATGTTAAAATCTAATTAAACCGAGGGAATTTGCGTCCAATAGAAATGTCGCCGATTCATCTGTGACGCCCGAACATAGACATAATTAGGAAGCAAGAGTCGAATAAGGACATTTTAGATCTGAAGAGTAGACTAAAAGATTGTAGGGCTACCAAATACTATTTTGTGGAAGTAATTAATACTCTGTCTCAAGTCGACGCTAAGCTATTTTGTATTCCCCATGGTAATGTAAACGTAAAAAAAAAACAATTGTGACACTCTATGCTCCACGTAATGGTCTTTGATGGAATTATCACAAATATTCTAGAGAATAAATAGTGTAGAAGGCTTTACCGATAAAATAATTATATCAATTACTTATACTTTCAAGAACCAATCAATTTAAAAACATATTTTCTACTGTACGAATAACTTTGTCCTTTCCTATTGTGCATAATTTGCCTTTATTGTATTTAACTTATTGTTCTGAAAATTGAGTTTTATATTGCTTTTTTCTGTTTATTAACTTATAAAAACCTGGCATCATACGGGCATTAGATTCTGAGAAATGAATGAAAATATTCAAAATTTCGGTATTGATTATATATATATATATATATATATATATATATATATATATATATATATATATATATATATATATATATATCTGCGGCGTAAGGCTCTTTGGGTTCTGCTATTGTCCAAAATCTACCTATTTGGAGCAATCAGAATTCTAACAGAACAAGTCATTCGTTCTTGACTTTGAAAACCGTCGTGAGATACTGGTGTCGCGTTGCTTGATCAGACGACAACATTTTGGGGTTCTTTAAGGCAGACATTCAATTTCGTGTTTCGAGGAGGAGATTACATGAGGCTATAAACTTAATATTGTTCGGGCTCTGAATAAGGCAATAAAAAAACTGACACCATTAAAGACATGGTACTGCTAATATGCTCCAAAACAAAATAAAAATCGATTCGATTTACCAGCAATAGCAATACTGGTTATATCACATAAAAAGAAATCATTTAACCCGGATAAATAGTTTGAAGTATTATTCAACACAGCTCAGGATCATTTTGCAACTCGCAAGCAACTTATCAGCAACTTTCATCTTTAGTGCGTCCTCCCAGCAATAGAATTTTCAAAGCACGCTTCCCAATAAACTACAACTAGAAGCTGTTTAAAAATAAAAGCTGATTCCACTCACCAATGACTAATCCTTGTAATAACAAAGAATTTATTCACTTAGAGCAAAATCACAAGCATTTTTATTCAGAATGCTGCAACCCTTAGAATTAGAAAGAAAAGATTACCCAAATCAGCACTGACAGTCCTCTGAGCATCATTAAACTACATCCCCACATTTTAACTATAGACCGACTGCAATCTTATAACAATCAAGCTCCACAAAATCCAACCGTTTCAAACTTCATCAAACCAGCAATTTCAGAAAATAGTAAAATAGTAACCATCTGAAAATAGTTACTGCAAATTCCAGTGCCCACCAGCCAGCTGACATCTAACAACTCTAGCATGCAACTACTTTTTCTCGCCAAAATCTTTATTCTTATTAGATTTAGCCGATCAACGTAAGTATTATACCAACTTATTGTCTAGTTCTCGCTTAATTTCATTGGATAGTTCGTTATACTATTAACTTTTTGGGCAATCTGAAATATCAACCAGACTGGCAATATGGATGTTTAACGACCTAACCACCGATCCTAACGATAGATTTTGTTTATTCCAAAATCCATGGAGAAAAAGAAGAAAAAGGTACAAAATTTTCAAAAATGTTGCTTTTTTACTGGTCTGTTTCGAAGATTGACCAACATTTTACTGATAACCCACAACAATGTTTCTAATATCAAAACATATGTGATGTTTTCTCTCATTTTCCTTTCTGTCAAAGCTGTTTAAGAAAGAATCCATTCAACACTCAAAATAAAGTTGAAATTTTATTTTTGCTTTTCCTTCAAGGAATTTGACATATATTTGTGCTCTTCCCAAATCCTACAACTCAATTAGATTATCTGATGGAGCAATTTTTGGATGTATTCAGTATTTGCGACACTGAAATAGATTAAATTATTAACTCTCGTTGCTAATGAGACTCTTAAATATACAGTTTATATAGAAATTGATTGAATAAGAAATAAGAAAATCAAAATATCAAATGGAAGTATAAAAATTTTTAATTTATGATTTTTAATGATCAAGTAAAAACTTTCTTTTCTTGTCCATTTACAATTGACTTCATTAAATCAAAACCTAATACGATTCTTTTTATTTTTGATAATAAATCTCCATTGGTTCTTATGTTACACCATTACCTTTCCAGTGGTCTTAAATCAATTCAGATTTTAAATATGGATTTTCATCGACCTCAACCAAATAAAAGAATTTACGATATAATATTTTCAGAAAGAAAAATGCATCCAATTTCCAAAATTTACTCTTTTGACCTATACACTTCAACCGACAGATATTTTCCTTTTTCCGTTGATTGGAAACTTCTAATTTCTTCAAACTTTCTCAGAACAATATTCCTAAAGAGTTTATAATGTCTTCATATCCGCTATTTCCTTTCTTCAAAGTTGTTTAACGAAGAATTTAGTTTTACACTCAGAATAAAATGAAAATTATTTTTTAGCTTTTCTGCTTAGGTACTCATCGTATTTCTGTGAACTTAAAAAAACCCACGCCAACTCTGTTACAACTTTTTTTATTGGTTGTTCTACTCTCATTTCCCAACCTGCTTTTATAAATTTGTTGCTCTGTGTCTATTTTTCAAATTTCATGAAGTACCCTTAAAGCAAGTAACGATGATAGATATATTAATGATGAGGACGATGACAAAAACGAAAATGACTAGAAATTAATATCCTAATTCTATACGCAATACAATTAAAGGTATAGACAGATTATTAATAGCGACAGCAAAGATCATACTGTTAGTCAAACAGTGATGATAAAAACAAATAGGAAAAAATGAATAGCTTGTTTTGAGAAGAAAGCCATGTGATTAGATTATTGAATAGACGTCATTTTGATTTTTTGTGGGCGAGGCAGGAAGGTGCCATTTTGAGTTTTTGCAATCGAGGCGGAAGGAAAGAGATCCTAAACGTAATTCTGCACATCACGATTTCGGCTTTTTTATGTCCCAATTTTTCCTGTCTAGTTTAAATTAATCATCATATATTATTCTTATTTGCTCTTTTTATTGACGTATTAATTTTGAAATATTCTTTTTCATTATAATTTTATCGCATTCAAATTTTTTATATTTGATTTCATTTCATTTTCTATTTGCTTTTTTAGGGGGTGTTTTTTTTTCATTTTATGTTATCTATTTACTTCTGTATTCCAATTTCTTATCTGTATCCTTTTTATTATATTTTTAATCCCTTTTAGTTTTTACTTTATGCGAAAGTGTCCCTTAATATTATACTAGTCAAGCTTTATTTATTTCATTCAAATGTTTTCCTTTGCAATTTTTTTTAGTTTTATTACTTCTATATTATCTTTAATGTATTTTTTGAGAGAAGGAGTCCTGATTTTTTTTTTTGTTGAAGACATCATCCAAAAGAAGAACCGGATAAAATGTTGATAACAAATAGAATTTGAGATCAATTTCGATTGTTTTTTTTCTGAGGGGAGAAAAGAGGCAGTGAAAAAACAGTGAACCAGAAAGAATCGATGAGAGAAAAGGAACAAAGTCGATTAAAGAGAGGAAACACAGAGAAAGAAAGGGAGATAACTGAAAAAAAAGATTTATACAATAAGTGTTAAAGATATTGTATGATAAGGAGTGTAAAAGCGGGAAAATATTTTAAAAAATACCAACGATTGAAAGACAAGAAATGATTTGGAGGATAAATTGATTAAAAAAGATAGTTAAATAATAATAATAATAATAATAATAATAATAATAATAATAATAATAAGAAGAAGAAGAAGAAGAAGAAGAGCAACAACAACAACTAATGCTAACGTCGAAATGAACGGACGTCTCTTTCATCGCTCAGTAAATAAACTTTAAAATATACCCTTTTCGAGGTGCGACGAAAAAATAAAAAAACACCCAAAAAGTGACGATTTTTATTTATCTACCTATGAATTTATATGTTTATTCTTTATTCTACTAACATATGAATTATGTACGTTTCAATTATGTATAAATTTATGATTACTATATGTTTTAGTACGATATGAAATTGAGACGTAAATTGCTTTATTTAAAAGAAGTTACTTAAATTACCTTATCATATTAAAATTAACTATGCAGTATTTAATTTACTATTAAATTTAGTGCAAGTCACTGAACCTTATCTATCGATATATCTATCTATCTTTTAACTTTATGTAAAGAAAGGTACTTTGTACATAATTAGAGACTTTTTCTTTTGTTCTTTTAAATTTACACTGAATTTATTTCGAAAGTTATTGTACACGTCATTAGAATATGAAGTTAAGTGATGCTAAATTTATCTATTCTTTATTTTTAATTGATAATCAATGACTGTATAAAATTAATTTAACGATATTTTTAACTTTTATCTTCAACTATATTCTAACTATAATTTAACTTTATTTTTAGCAATAACTTAAGTATATTTCTCTTTTACTTGTCATTGCCTTTTTTTAAGTTGCTCAACTTGAACTGTACGAGAAGCGTCTCGAATTCTGTCGTTCACTTTTACTGTTTATTCTTATATTAGCGTATTAATAATAATAATAATAATAATAGCGGTGATGGGTTTAAGATATGATATAATTAATGATGGTAATTAATTATATTAGTTAATTATTTTATTTGTTGTAATAAAGTGTGAGTTGGCTAGGAACTTTGAATTGAAGTGTAAGTCGTATGCGAAGGTCGAATGGTTCACATGTAATGGTGCACGGGATATGAAATTGATAGGGAGTTTTGAAATCCGTGGCAGACAGGATGTTGAAAATAAACATAATGAATGCAATGACAGCTAATTTAGCTGGCGAGGTTATGGAACGTTTTTAATGAGATGATTAGAAATATTTATATGCATGTGATTTTAAGTTGAGTTATTCAGTCGAGTCGAAAGTAGTGAGTCGCAGTTTGTCGGATAGTTCCTGGTCCAGAGATGACAGCCCAGTAAGGGCAAAGGGCTTGGTCAAGGAAAGGTAAACGAAGTAGGTGTTTTGATCGTTCGTCTCACACGAATGGAAACCACAGCGTTTTTAGTGACATAACTAATATCTTTTACTTTTTCTTTATTTTTCGTTTAGGTGACGACTGCTGTGAAAGGTTTCAGTTAGAAAACAAACTTTCGTATCTAAAGAAACAACGGAGTCGCTTTGTACTTGCGAAATCTAACATCTATTTATTTTGGGTCTCGTAGGGTAACAACTTTTAATTATATCTGTGTGCGTCGTGTTAACTCATTGTTTTTGATCCTGCAATGTTACAATAATAATAATGATAATATGAAACTGGTGATACTACATTTATTGATTTATTTTTGTTCTTTTTTATTTTTTATTTTCTAGTTTTCATGGATTGTTGAAGGCCGAAGAGAATATATATCTTAACTATAATATTCAACAATAATTTTAACTATGATTTAACTACATTCTAACTATAACTCAAGTATTTTTTACTTGTCATTGACGGTTTTTTTTTATATTTTTGTTTTAATGTCAAGTTACTTTACTTGAACTACGGGCAAAGCATTTCGAATCATTACGTTTAATTCAACTATTTTTTTCTTAATTACTTGAGAAGCATCTCTTCTAACATTCTTTTCTAACTTTGTTAGCATATTAAGAATAATAGTAATGGTGGTGGTAAAGCTATTAATTATAATGATTATAATTTTCAAAGAAAAGTTAACTTTAACTTCATCGAAATACTGAAAAAATACCGGCTACTAAATATTATTTTTAAATTTTAGTTTTTGCCACATTATCGAAGAAAGTTATGTTTTTTTCCTTTGAATATAAAGTATCAGTTAAGTATAAGTTATTTGGAGAGGGGGAAAGTGGGAAAAGAGAAGGTGGTACTTAGTAACGATGATAGGCGACAGAAGGCTCCTTCAAATTCACGTGACTGAAACTCGTTAAAAAAAAAAAAAAAACTCTTTTCAGAAGGAAAAAAAAAAAAAAAAAAGCAAGTAAAAAACTAATATTTTCAAAGAAAAAGCGATGCTCCTCTGTTAACTTTAACTTTACCGAAATATTGGAAGATATTGCCAGTTAATAAGTATTTTTAAAGACGTTAAAGTTTTCTATAATATTATTGAAGAAAGTTGTGTGCTTTTTTTCCTTTGAATATTAAGTATTAGCTCAGTATAAGTTATTTCGAGGTGGGAAAGTTGGGGAAAAGAATGCCATACTTAGTAACGGTAATAGCAGACAGAAGTGTCTTTCCAAGTTACGTGACTAGAACTGTTTTGGCAAAAATCGCTATCAAGTAACGGATAGGGATAATATAGCATACGTGAAACGCAGAGAAAATATTGCAATAAAAGAATGCCACCAATTTGCTCAGGTTTTAGACTTAAGAATATCAGTCATAAACCAATGTAGCAGTTTAAACAAAAATTAAGATAATTTGTGGACTGTTGGAGCTTTAACTAAATTCAATGCAGATTTACGTCATGTATTTATTTATTTTTGAGACCGTTTGAATGTCTTCTTACTTTTAGGAGTATCTAGCCATATCTGTGTCAGGAGCGTAGATAATACTCAACCTTTGGGTCTGGTATAGTTCCAATATACTAACTATAAAAACGACAAAGCAAAACATAATTCAAAGTCGGACCCGGACATTAGGCCAGTGTGTCAAAATTGGCAGGTGCTCCCTTGATAGCCAACATATGTGACACGTCGGCATCCTGTGAATATTGGTTATTCTAATTTCATATACGCAAACAACGACCAAAGCAACCACTCAGAGACAACAACCGAAGAAATGAACAAGAGAAGACAACAAACATGCATTTCAATGTTATTTAAGAGAAATCCTGCACAAAGAGGATATAGAAAAAGAATGATAGAAATTTGAGCAAAATGCGCTTGATTTAATACAAACCAAAGAGTGCTGACCAAGCTAGGATTATACCCTGGGGATACTGGAAATATCCCAACGAATAAATAGGGAATGATATCAACAAGGCATCACTACAGGAAATGAAACGTTAAATACAGAAAAACCAGAACCCCCAACCCATGTGAAAAGTAAAATAATGAAAACCGAAACGCCACACTCCCACCTCAACAAAACAAACGTTTATACAAGAAGATCAAATAAATGCACACCTAATAAAGGAAATCATGACTGAAAAGAAGACTACATTACCATCTCTCAAGAACCAAAACTGGAAAACAATCAAGGTAGAAACCGAAAAGATAAAAAATATTAACAAATATCCCAACGGACGACATCTTTGAATTAAACGAGCTAACCTAGGCAAGAGCAAAATTTGTCTGTGATAAAAACAGAGTGCCCCTTAGGAACCAGAACAGAGATATAAAACCTGGATAGGAAATTATACTTGAAGGACAGGTAAAGATATTACAACAAGCAAAAATGCTTAGGAAGGGAAAAACATGGGAATGTGTCGGGATGAAAAGACAAAAAACAAACAGTAGATAAAACTTATTACGCAACTTGAAGAGATAAATCAAAGGTATTGACGAAAGAAGGGAGACTTAAAAGATACTGAGACAGGATCAAACAATACAATCAAAATAGGACATTCTAAAATAACGAAACAAAATTCTACCAACAACTTGGCGAAGAATGCTCAAGGATATGCCAAGAGTCGAATGCAAAAGAAGCAAAACATTTTTAGAGTAAAATGGAAAGAACATAACAGAAATACCGAATGGATAAATAACAAAGAAAACGAATTACAAGAACTCGAAGAAGGACATACACCTGGAATCGCTCATAGCAACGCTGAATAACGTACTGAATAGGAAAACGACATGCCATGACGGCATACATGGATTTTGGTTTTAAAATTTTACGTCTATCCACGACAGATTGACTCTTTCAATGAGCAGATGCTTTCAAGAATCACACATACTCGAATGAATGATTAAAGGAAAGATCACCCTGACTCAAAAAGAAACTGTCCAGCAACTATGAACCGATAAAATGACTACCAACTATGTGTAGGGAGGTGCCCGTGGTGTAGTCGTTATCGCCGTAGGAAATGAACACGGCGATACGAGTTCAAATCCTGGACGAGACTGATTGCATTTCACATAGCACTAATACCCTTGGGAAAGGTATGAATCCAATTATTCTCCCTCCAGCTATGGGTAAATAGTAGGACAGACTAGGTTCTTCAGCCTTGGTTAGGCAACTAGTCTAGGAGAAGGAAAACTCTGAATTCAAACCTGTTAAACTCCGCTTCAAAATTGACCTTGTGTCATATCCTGCCCGAGCGGAGGGGTTGGTAAATGGTAAATAGTAACTACCAACTATGTGTAAAATCTTTACAGTACAGATTAGGAAGGAAATCTATCACTCGTTAGTAAACTGCGGACTGCTCCCCGAAGAACAAAAAGGATGCCAGAAAGGGACAAGAGCAATAAGTAATCTACTCTGCATTCATCAATACATCCTCAAGCAGAACGAGATGGAAAAGTGTAGCCTTAGCGTGAATTGACTTCAAAAAGCCAACGATATCAAGCAAAGCTGGATAATAGATTGTTTAAAAATATACAAGATATCACACAAAGACATAAGGTTCATCACAGTAACCATGAAAAACGGAAAAGTAGAATTAACTGCAAGAGGAAAAACTTTAACTGAGGTAGAAATCCAGAACGGTATCTTCCAATGATGCTCTTTGAGCATTACTACTTGTAATAGCAATTATGCTCAGGGATAACAAATTTACTAAATCTCAAGAATATAATTACCAACTAATGTATATGAATGACATAAAAAATGAAAAAAATAGGAGACTCAAAAACAAGCAATAAGAATATACAGCCAGGACATAAGAATGGAATTTGGCCCTGAAAAGTGTACCATGCTAGTGATAGGTGGAAAAAGACTGACAACGGAAGGAATAGAACTGATAAATCAGGAAACAATCAGAAATCTCGGAGAAAAGGAAACCTACAAGGACTTGAGAATATTGGAAGCGGACGTTATCAAACAAGTGGAGACGAAAGAAAAGAATTTTTAAAAAGATTATATCAGACGAACGAGAAAACTTTTCAAAACCAAGCTTGTCAAAGGAATAAACACCTAGGCTGTGCTCCAAGATAGAACTGTTCTTGAAATAGACGGGGGAAGAACTCAAAGTGACCAAAAGACAAGAAAATCAATGACGATGCATAAGGCCTTACATCCCAGCGATGACATATATATATATATATATATACATATGTGTGTGTGTGTGTGTGTGTGTGTGTGTGTGTGTGTGTGTGTGTGTGTGTGTGTGTGTGTGTGTGTGTGTGTGTGTGTGTGTGTGTGTGTGTGTGAAAAAGAAGGAGGAAGAAGACTTGCCTGCATTGAAAATAGCATCAATGCATCAATACAAAGACTCGGTGACTACATAAAGAGCAAAGAAAGACTAATTATAGGCACCGGAAGCAACACAAAAAGTATAATGATCAACAGAACGACTACTAGGAAACAGAAAGGCGAAGAAAATAACTACATGAGTTTTTCAAACGACAAACTGACGAAACCTTACACGAGAAGGCTGAGACATGGTTATAGAAAGGAAACTTTGAGAGAGAAACTGAATCTCTTCGAATAGCAGCAAAAAACGCCATAAGAACCAGCTATGTTAAAGTAAAAATTGATGATACGCAAGTGTAGATTTTTTGATGATATAGACTAAATAATTTATCACTTATTCAGCTAACTCAAAGGGAGTATAAGGCTAGACATGGCTGCCTGGGGAAGGTGATCAACAGGGAATGGAGCAAGCTAACTCAAAGGGTGTATACGGCTAGACATTATTGCCTGGGGAAGGTGATCAACAGGGAATGGAGCAAGCTAACTCAAAGGGAGGATAAGGCTAGACATGACTGCCTGGGGAAGGTGATCAATAGGGAATGGAGCAAGAAATTTAAATTTGACCAAAATTTTCTGGGATCTTGAAATAAAAACAGGTCTACTAATCCCAGCAAGAAGACCAGAACTCGTCATAATTAACAAAAAACTAACCTGCCGAAATCCTGTTGGATCATAGAGTAAAAATCAAAGAAAACGAAAAAAGAGACGAATGCTTAGACTTTGCCTGAGAACAAAAAAACGTTCTGGAACATGAAGGTGACGATGAAAGGATTGTAATTGATGCACTTGAAACGATCCCCAAAGGCTTACTAAGATAGCTCGAGTAGTTGGAAATCGGAGGACGAGCCGAGATTATCCAAACTACAGCATTATTAAGATTGGTTAGACTACTGAAAAGAGTTTTCCAGACCTGAGGAGATTTGCTGTCACTCAGACGCCAGCGAAAGCTAACCCTGATGTGAGGATCTTTCAATGAGTAATACAATGATAATAATTTTAATTATAATAATAAAGCAAAAATAGACAAGATGCAACAAATTAGCAGCTGTAGTTTATATGATGATAGAGAGGAAAAGATCAATCATGTAATGAGCGAATGCCGCTAATTAACGCCAAAAGAGTGTAAGACGAGGCACTACTGGGTAGGGAAAGTGATCCACTGAGAATTGTGCAAGAAATTTAAATTGAACCATGCGAACAATACACAACCCAGAATCCGTACAAAAGAATGAAACGCGAAAACTTCTCTGTGATTTTGAGATAAAACTAATCTTGGCTTAGTGACCAAACATAAAAATAGTCAACAACAATAAAAAAGAAAGAAAACCTGTCGAACAGTGAACTTTTCCGTCCTGGAAGACCACAGAGTAAAAGTAAAAGAAGATGAAAAGGGGGATAAATATCTGGACCTTACTCGAGAGATGAAGGAGCTATGGAACATGCAGGTGAAGGTGATAGCAAAAGATTAGTAAAGGGACTGGAATACTAAGAAATCAGAGGCCAAGTAGAGACTATCCAAACTACAGCAATAATAGGATTGGCCAGAATACTGAGAAGAGTCCTGGAGACTTGAGGAAACTTGCTGTCCCTCAAACTCCGATGAAAAACCTTTTAAATCTGAAAAAAAGTGTCTTAACAGTAGATTTTTCGAATTAATCAGTTTGATTCAATCAAATAATGCTTACATTGATAAATCTAAATGGAAGAGCAAATAAGCAAAAAAAAAGTTATTAATTTTTGATATCTAAAAACAACCGGGGGAAGATGGATTCATTTTTTTTTTGCTTTATCTAAATTACTTAGAATGTACTTTTTTTACCACAGTTATGTCTGTGCATATATATATATATATATATATATATATATATATATATATATATGTGTGTGTGTGTGTGTGTGTGTGTGTGTGTGTGTGTGTGTGATTAAATATTGATTTTATTACTCAAAATAAAACACCTCCCATTCGAAAATAAAATAATTCAAACTTTTGTCTTGCAGTAATGTCATCAAAGACATTTTTCAGCAATGAATTAATTTATTCTTCATATATTGATATTAATACATATATTATTATATATATTAATATATATATTAATATTAATATATATATATATATATATATATATTAACATAAATATTAATATAAATATATATATTAATATCAATATATATTGATTAATATTGATATCAATATATTATGTAATATTAATATCAATTAATAAGAAAATAAAGAAATGCATTTGATATTATTCAAAATTGAATTATTACGTGAAACTTATGGTTTATGTTTTTCCCAACACTTCCGGCGTTTAATTGCTTAATTTTCCTAATTTAACTGTTCCATTAAATTAGACAGTAAAGAATAAAATTTGTAATTTCTTTTAAGATTTATCGACGAACTACTAAAAATCAATTAAACCAAGCAAATATTTATTAAATTGAACATTTTATGCAATATGCAGATTAGTTTTCTCATTCCCACTATAAACTTTTATTTGGTTGGATATATAAAAATCATAAATGTTGAATGTAGATAAGGCCTACAATATCAATATCACACACCACTTTTCTTAGTGATCGAGATTTAAATAAAATCAAAGAAAATAATAGATTAAAACCACATCAGTGGAGACATATTTTTAGACAAAGAAAGTCACATAATCTCTGTTGAAATAAGAAGGTACTGCTATTAAGTAAATAATTCAATAAATTTTTATGCCGATTAATCGTAATTACATTGTATCTTGAAATGTGAAATATGATTATGCTTGAATCCGTTAGACAGGTAAAAAATTTCTTCTTTAGAGTTTTGAGAGGATACGTCTCATTTCTCTGAATTCGAAACGCATAAATTTATAACATAGTTTATTACATAGTTTATAACATTGTATATATGTAAAAAAAGGTAAAAACAGAAGATATATGTTTATTGTGCCGCTTATATCTTTCTTCCGTTTTTACCTTTTGCTACATTCTGTCGGATTCAATTCACTTCTTCTCACATCACATTGCATAAATTCTCTCTTTATGGATTATCAATAAATATGATAATAGAATATGGTTTTGGTCTCAGCAAAACTAAAGCACCTCTTGGCAGAATGAATAAAATGCACCAAAATCATATAGGAAAACCAGTCTTTGTAAACCACCAAGCATCGGTCTTTCCATAAATTAAAAAAGACCGTGTCTTTCAACTATGAACCAGATTGGGATAAAAAAAAAATCAATATCTGGAAAAAAAACCTCAACTCAGTTCGGCAGTTATCAAAAGCGGGATGATCCCTACCGTGACTTACCAAGATCTTCACTGCAACCAATACAAACTGAAAGAGGCTGGTAAAGATGTTTTACATGCATTCCTTTATAGAATTAACAAACCACCAAAAGAAAATGCAATTCAACGGACGTACAAAAAGTGAAAATATAAAGACACTTCATAATGAGTCACAAATGTACGAAGATATTACAATAGAAGAGATTATAAATGCTTATAAACGCACCTATAAATGGAAGTCACCTGGAATAGATAAAATAACAAACAAGTCTCATGGCTGCAAAGACCAATTCCTCATAAACAAAATGGAGAATTGTCGATCCAAACAGAAAAATTTGGATTGTGTATAAAAGTACACCCTTGATCGATTCTAAATGTTCTAAACATTTCAACAACATCCCCAGTCATAACAACACTCCCTAAACTATAATATGGAAAGGTAGCATGCTAACTTCAAATTATTAACAATGAAATTTCCCTCCTCTTTTCTTTTGTATAGCAGTAATTCCTCCCTCCATAGAACTTAAAAAAAATATAGACTATGGATATAAAACTACTGCTACAACGATTTCAAGTTATTTGCAAAAAATATAACGATTTAGAAGGTCTACTAAGTTCTTGTAAAAAGATTTACTGACGTCATAGGATTCAGTTTGGTCTGGACTAATGTGCGAAGATCACTTTTAGGAAAACCTCGCAAGTAAAGTCTAAAAATATCATTCTAGATATAAATACGGATATTATAGAGTCAGAACAGAATAAAAGAAATCAATATTTAGGTATATATGAAGAGAAAGATACTAATCATTGTATGAATAAAGAAAAAAAGAAATTATTTCAATAGGCAAATAAGAACCCTATTAAGAACCAAATTCAACGAGGAAGATAAAATTTTAGTAATTGATACCTTTCTAATACCAGTAGTACCATAAAGATTTAATATAATAAACAACGTTAGCTGAAGTAAATAAGATGGATACTAAAGTTAGGAAAATAATAAGCTGCCACAAAATGCACCACTCAAGAGCAGATATATAATGTCTCCGTATCAAGAAAGAAAATGGCGGGAGAGGCTTAATCTAATTAGAATTGACCTACAAAACAATCACTGTAGAATTATAAAAATATTAAGATACTACAACAGTTTGTAAACACACACGAGAAGCAAAAAAATTCAATTCGTAAAGAAAACAATAAATTTGCTAAACAACTTGACTATGCTTTGAAAGAAAGAAATACTAAAAGTGAAACAATAGAAGCAGCAAAAATCATGAAACTAGAAGCAAAAGAACAAAGAATAAATAAGTTAAAAACGTCTGAGAACAAAAACTCTATTCATGGACGATGCGCACAAAGAATTAAAAATTCTGCTAATGATAAAGTAAAGACTAATCTACGGCTGAAAAGTGCTAGACTGGTTGGCGGAGATGGAGGAGTTAATAATAATAACACAGGACCAGAGTTTACCAACTAGAAACTGTCAACCAAACATTATAAAAAAACGGATCAAACCAAATGCGTAGATTGTGCGTACAAAAAACTGAATCAATTGACCATTTCATGTCCACTTACTCAATCCTAACGCCGATTGAATACAAAGAAAGGCATCATGAATAGTACATTACATTAATTTGAAATAGGTACAAAGTATGGTATACTCAACTTTGAAAAATAGTACAAACATCAACTAGAACCAATAACACCATCTAAAAAAGCCACTATTCTCAATATCTTCTTTGATATCCAATCTGATGGAAAGATTTAGAGCAAGAGACCAGATATAGTGAACTATAAAAGAACTATAAAAGAAAAACATACCTTCGAATTAATATGTCAGTGGCAATAGATAATAACATATCAGTCAAAAATATAATGAATAAGTAAACATAAAGACCTGGAAATAGAAATTGAAATACAAGGTACCTTAAAATAACCACTGAACCAGTAATAGAAGTAGGATCAAGAAAGGAACAGATAAACACATTAACAAGATACCTAGCAGTTCCAGCTCTTTCAAGAACAACTTATCTCTTTAATATCAATGTAATTGGAAAAGTAATATTGATAGAATATAGAATACTTATAATCACAAATTTTCCTAGGCTTTGAATAAAAACCTCGTTGAAGGATTGTAAGAAGCCGAAAGTAAAGCTGAAAATTAGATATTAACCAGAAGTTTGGTACGTTGCCGTAGTGTCTGGGTTGTCTGCGTTTCGTCTGAATGTGATTTGATCAATTCTTTCCGAAAAATATAAAAGCGATCTATCCTTTTTATCATTACATTTCCAAACCCATAAGATCTATCGGAGAAATAAGTGCTATCGGAGATAAGTGCTAGGGTCCAAATGCTGACGCGAAAAAAAAATTGACTAAGCTAATTGTGAGTCCATCTTGATGTAAACTATTAAAAAAGGGCGCTTTTTGTGTAAAGATTATCATCGAAAGGTAATGAACACAAAGCTGATTTCAGTGGTTGATGGGACTGTTTATATTTCACTTTTCACTGGCGCTCTTGACAAAAGCAGGAGTTTGTCTCTCCCCACTAGCAATATAATAGTAGATTAGACGGTGATTTTTAGACTTCATACTGTAACTAGTCTAGGAGAAAGAAAACTCAGTAATCAAACCACCTTTACTCTGCTGAAAAGTTGATATTTTATCACATCCCGCCCCCATGGCGGAGGAGTTTGGTAAGTAGATTGATGATTAAACGATTTGATGAAATATTTAAGAGTTTCAAAATTAAAAGTTTTAAAACCTAAAGTTAAAAGGTGGAAATTTTCATATGGGTATTACTCTTTCCTTTTATTTATTTATTTATTTTGTTGCTCGCTGAACTCTTTCTTTCTTGGAAGAATACTTCATCAAATCTAAGACAGGAACGCAAATACAAATCAATCCCTGGGTCTTGTAGATCCACGTTAAAAATAACAAATCTCTATCAATGTGGGACTCTGATTACAGATCTGATCGTGATCGGTAAGTACTTCCTTGATAGCCAGAATGAACAATCGAAAAGCATCCTACTAAAGTTGGCTGTTCTGATATCAGATATACAAACAAGGAGCAAAGCAGCTATTCAACTGAGAGACATCAACGGAAAAATAGATTAGAGAAAACAAAAATGTAATCCACTGCTAATTTAAGAGTAATCCTAAACGAAGATGGGATAGAAAAAATTATAGAAATTTTTGTAGAATCCGCTAGATTTGGTACAAACCAGAGTCTTGCCAAACAAACTTGGAGGGTTTTAAAGAAAGGTTGATTTTCTGACCTTGAAGTACGAGAAATATGTGAACAGGTAAAGCTGTGAAGAATATACCCAAGAAGAGCTCTCTACATAAATTGAAATACAAAACACTGTAAACCAAACCACTACATCAATATTAACACAAGAAGAGAGGAAAAATATAGAGTTAATAAATAAAATCAAGACTGAGAAGATAATTCCTCAGAAATCAGGACTGGAAAAATTCAAGTTAAGAAACCAAGAAAGTAAAGAGATTGTTAAAAATACCCTAATAGAAAACATCATAGAACTAAACAAGCTAATTAATGCAGGAGAAAAACTAGAGTGATGAAGACCCCGTACAGAAATACTAAACTAGACAGTAAGTTGGGCTTAAAGTACAAATAAAAAACCTCGACAACAAGCGAAAGAACTCTGGAATAAAAGACACACAAAAGCATATTAAAATGAAATGACATAAAAAAAAAAACAGCAGACAAATCTGACCATACAAATGGATGAAATAAATAAATAAAAACATTGGCAAAAAAGGGAAATTCAAAAGATTCCTGGATAAGTTCATGTTATACAAACAAAGAAATTATTTCCCAAAAACCAAAGAAAATTCTACCTACAAGTCGATTAAGAATGCACGAGGTCAAACTAACAACTGAATGCTATGGAAGCAAAAAAAAAAAGTTAAATATTGGAGCAAAAATAACATGATAGAAAGGCCGAATGGATGAATAACATGAAAGAGGAATTACACAGACTGGAAGAAGGCCCTAAGGCGAACATACACCTGAACTCGTAAGTAACAACACTGAAGAAAGTACCAAATTGGAAAATGCTTGGCCATGATGGCATACAGGGATTTTAATTTTAAGATTATTGTCTGTACACGACAGATTGGCTCTGCAACAGAGTAAATGCATTGAGGAAGCAGTTATACGCGAAGAGATGACAAAAGAGAAAACTACTTTTATTTAAAAGGACCCCTAAAAAGGAACAATTGCCAACAACTATGCATTGATAACGTCTTTACTTATGATACAAAAAATCCTGATCATACAGTTTAAAGAAGAAATCTATGATTCACTTGAAAGCCCCTAACTTTTTCCAGAAGAACCGAAAAGATGCCGCAAGGGAACAAAGAAATCGGATGACCTGCTATATATAGATCATAATATCCTCGAAGAGGTAAACACAAATCGAAAAAAATATATCCCTGGCATGGATTGACTCACAAACTTGGATAATAGAATGTCTGAAAATGTTCAAAATATCCGACAAAGTCATAAAGTCCATCAATGAAGCCATGAAGAACTGGAAAGTAGAATTGGCAGCAGGAGAATAAACTCTAGCAGATGTAAGGAAGCATCTTCCAGGGAGAGTCTCTCCCTCCACTACTCTTTCTTATAGCAATGATACCACTTAACTCTATACTAAGGAAGTGCACAAGGGGCTAAGAATTTACAAAATCACAAGAAAATATTAACCACCTCAAATACACGAATGAGATCAAACCATTTGTAATAAATGAAATAGAACTGAAAACCTTGATGCAAAAAATATGAATATACAACTAGGATGGAGAAATAGAATTTGGCATTGAAAATGTGACGTGCTGAAATGAAAAAGGGGAAAACAGAAACAACGGAAGGAATAAAACTGCCAAATCAGGAAAGTATCAGAATGCTTGAAGAAATGGAAAACTCTAATTATTTGAGAATATTGAAAGTGAACACCATCAGACGAACAGAAATGAAAGAAAAAAAAAAAAACAAGAGTACCCCAGACAAAACTTTTCGAAACCAACAGAAATCTTCTCAATGGCATAAATACCTGTGCAGACCTCCTTGTAAGATACACAAGCCCATTCTTAAAATGCACATGGGAGGAACAGACATATGGTCCAAAGTACAAGAAAGTCGATAACTATTTTCAAGGCCTTACATCTGAGAAATGACAGAAAAAGACTGCATATGTCAAGAAAATAAGGAAGAGGACTCACAAGCATAGAGGATTTCGCAGATGCAAGATCTCGAAGAATACGTTAAAAAGAGCAAAGATAATGACAGAAGCTACTAACAGCACTGGTAACCTAAGAAGAAAAAGAAAAATAACAAAAACTACAACACAGAAATGGGAAGAAAAAACTATAGAGATATTTCGAGCGAGAAACAGGCGAGATTGTATACAAGAAAACCTGGACAGAGCTATGAAGGGGAAACCTCGAGAGAGAAACTGAATCTCTTCTAATAGCAGCACAAAACAACGCCTTAAGAACCAATTATATTTAAGTCGAATTCGATTATACGTAACAGAATATCAAGTGTAGATAATGCGGAGGAAGAGGTGAAACGGTTAATTATATAATAAGCAAATGTAGTAAACTAGAATAAAAGTAGTACACGACATGATATGACTGGGTGGAAAAAGACATTCACTGGAAATTTTACAAGAGATTAAAACTTGACCAAACTACCAAATGGTATATGTAGAAACCAGAATTAGTCCTAGAAAATGAGAGGCATAAAATCCACTGAAATTTTAAAATAAAAACGCATCACCTGATCCCTGCCAAAAGACCAAACATAGTGTTAATTAGCAAAAGAAGAGAATTTGCCGTCTTATAAATTTTAACATAAGGATAACAGCGATACCAATTGTAGATGATCTGCTTGGAATGGTCCATAAGAAACAAAATGGACTGGTGGAATTAGAAATCAATAGAATAATCATGATTGTCCTGACCACTGTATTGCTGAGTTCAACCAGAATATTCAGAAGACTCTTGGAGACCTGAGGAAAATGGCTACCACTCAGACTCTAGTGAAATACCACCAGCTAACGCTGGTGTGAAAAACTTGCAAGACGGATTCACCGTCCGAGATAGAACAGAATTCTGAGCAGCAGAAGTGAGGAAAAACAGACTATGCATTACCATATCCAGGATATCTTGTCCTTGCTTAATCTCCTCGAGTCTAAGTTTTGGCTGCTTACATATATCAAGGCAGATACAGTTAATTTAGTGTTTAACCTGTTCCTGTTAAAAAACAATAATCAGTATGAAATAATATGGGAGAGCTAAATGTTAAAACTCACAGCACTTAATTACTCTTGGTCTAAACAATAGAAAAAAGTGAATAAGTGGACTTTAACTAAGTTAAAATTTTACAAATCAAAAAGAAAGAGAGGGAAAAAATTCACCGCATTCAAATCACAAGAAATCATAGGAAGCATCATAGTGGATGTGAAGTAAAGTGGATAAATCCAAAGATGGGTCAACGGTGAGCCTCACCAGATGCTGATCGGAGAAACTTCATAATTCAATGGCTAGGATCAAATAGCTCAGTCAGGAAACTATTGACCCCATTTGATAAGGGTGGCATCTATTGATGAGGAGGAAAAACATTTAAACTATTTTTTTTCTTTTTGTGACCTGCTTATGAGTTCTCTTACTTAAAAAGTAATGGGTCACACATCTGTGACTGGTGCGTAGATTTTAAACAAACCCTCGGTCTGGGATAGCTACAATATACTCACTCATCGAAAAAAGGAGAAATCGAAACATAACACAACACGGGACCAAAACAACAGGTCTTGGCGATGCCCCCTTGAGAGCCAACATGGGGGATCCAATCGTCATCCTGCGAATATTGTCTGTTCTTTTTTCACGAACGACGACCTAAGTAACCGCACAAAGCAGAAACACTAATACGGAAAATTGTCCAGAGAAGACGAAAAATTTTCACTTCACTGTTATTATTCACATGCCAAAACTACACAAAACAAATACTAACACAAGAAAAATGAATATAGAGATTTTAAAGAGGGTTATGTCTGAAAAGAAGATAACATTACCATTGCTAAATAAACAAGACTGGAAAATAGTCAAGACAAAATATTCAAACAGAAAAATAAACAAATTATTAACACATATGTCAACGAACAAGATCACAGAGTTAAACAAACTAATTTATACAGGAGCGAAATTTGTCTGTGATAAAATTACTGTATCTGTAAAGAACACAAAAAGAAACTCAAAACCTCGATGGAAACTTCGACTGGAAATGCGGATAAGAAATCTACGATAACAAGCCAAAATTATAAAAGAATGGAATAACTCTGGAACAGATTAGGACGAAAAGATAAAGCAACACGAGTAAAACAAACAATACAACTCGAGGAAATAGATCAGAAGGTCCTGGCGAAAAAAGGATGACTAAAAAGATATCGAGACAGGATAAAATAATACAGATAAAGCAGGATATTCTAAAACAACGAAAGAAATTCAACCAACAAGGTGGGGGAGAATGCACGAAGACATACCAGCAACCAGATAACATGGAAACAAAGCAATTTTGGAGCAAAATATGGGAACGAAGAGAACATAACAAAAAAGCCGAATCAATAAGCAAGATAGTTAAAAATTAGAAGAACTCGAAGAAATACCAAAGGCAAAAATACACCTCTGATTCACTTTAAAAAATACTAAATTAGAAAACGCCAGGCTATGATGGCATACTTACGGCACAAATAAGAGAGGATATTTACTCTTCGCTGATAAGACGCCGACTACTTCCCGAGGAATAGTATAGATGCCGCAAAGGAACCAGAGGTACTGGAGAGCTACTATACTTTGATCAACTTATCCTCAAGGAGAACAAAATGAAACGAAAAAATCTACCTATGGCATCGACAGACTACAAAAAGGTATATGATTTAGTCCCGCAAAGCTGGATAATAGACTGTCTCCAAATGTACAAGTTATCCGGCGAAGTCATAAAGTTTATCGAAAATACCATAAAAAAAAAACTGGAGAGTCGAACTAGCAGCAGGAGACAAAAGCTTAACAAAGGAGAAAATTCAGTGGGTAATCTTCCAGGTAGCACATACTTAAGAAATGCACAAGATGATACAAACTTCATACATCGCAATAAAAAATCAACCACCAAATTTAATTAGATGACATCAGAATGTTTGCCAAAAACGAAAAGAATTGGAAACCCTAATATACGAAGTATATGTAATTTGGCATTGAAAAATGTGCCGTGCTTATAGTAAAAAAGGGAAAATGACAAATGACAGAATGAATATAACTAACAAATCAAGGAAAATCAGAACTTTCGGAGAAAAGGAAATTTACAATACTTATGAATATTGGTAGTGGACACCATGAAATAAGCGGAGATGAAATAAAAAAAGGAAAACGTGAAGATTTCTCAAAACCAAACGACCAATGTCATCAAAGGGATAAATACCTGGAATTTCCTCCAAGTAGAATACTCGGGGCCATTCTTAAAGTGGACGAGAAAAGAACTTCAGCAAAGAATCAGAGAACAAGAAAACTCATGATATATAAGGCCTTACATCCCAGAGAGGACATAGACAGACTGACTGTGTTAAGAAAAAAAGGAGGGAGACGACTTGCCAACATTTAAGATAGTGTCGATTCATTGATACAACGCCTAGAATACTACATAGAAAAATGGGAGAAAGACTTATTGCAGCAACCAGAAACAATAGAAACAACATAAACATTAACAGAACAAAAGTTAAAATGGGAAGAAAAACAATTTTGTGAATATTTCAAACAAAAAATAAGCGAGATCTCATCCGAGAGAGATTGAACACGGCTAAGAAAGAAAAACCTTAGGAAAGATACTAAATCTATACTGACCACAGCACAAAACAACGCCATAAGGACTATGATAAAGCATGAATAGACAAGACGTAACAAAATAGCAGATGTACATTATGTGGTGACTGATACGAAATGATCGCTCATATAATAAGCGAATGCAGCAAATTAACGCGAAGAGAGTATAAGACTAGACACAACTAGGTGGGGAAAGTGGTCCACTGGGAATTGTGCAAGAAGTTTAAATTTGACCATACTACCGAATGGTATACGTACAACCCGGAATCCGTCCTAGAAAAGGAGATGCACAAACTTCACTGGGATTTCGAGATACAAACGGATCATTTAATCCCAGCCAGACGACAAGAACTAGTGATTGTCAAACAAAAATAGAGACCCTGCCGAATAGCAGACTCTGCTGTTTCGGCTTACCACAGGGTAAAACTGAAAGAAACCGAATAGAGGAACAAATACTTAGACCTTGCTAGATAATTGAAAAAACAATGGAACATGAAAATGATGGTGATACCAATTGTAATTGGTGCCCTCTGTACAGTCACCAGATATTTGACTCAGGGACTGAAGGACTTGGAAATAAGAGGACGATTGGAGACCATCCTAGCATTGCTGAGATCAGCCAAAATACCGAGAAGAGCCCAAGAGATTTGAGGAAACTTGCTATCACTAGTGGAAAGCCATCAGCTAACGCTGATATGAAGAAATCTCAAAAGAGAAAAAACAATGTAATTCTCAATTGCAAATTGGACATTTTTAATTTTAAAAAAGACAAAAATTACTGAAGAAATACATCTGGTCAATCAGGAAAGCATCAGAACATTCGGAAAAAAGGAAAAATAAAAACATTTTGTAACATGAGAAGCAAACAGAGACTAAAGAAAAAGCAAGAAAGTAATACCTTAAAAAACAAAAAAATCTTTTTGAAATCGAATTTGGACGCAAAGAACTAATCAAATGAATATGTACCTTGGCAATCTCCCTTGAAAGATATTCAGGACCCTTACATTATTTATTATAACCCGTCGACTACATCTGAACAGAGGGATAAGATCCCACTCCCGATGAGAGTCCTGGATATTACACTAAACTCCATCTGATCGTAAGGCTTAAGTTCAGGAGCTTCGGAGGATGTGAAGTATTCATTCATTACCATTAATTCCAGGTCCAATCTCAGCTGGAGTGGTCAATCCTGGACAAGGAAGCTGGAGTGATCAATCCTGGACAAGGAAGAATTGTATAGATTGGCTACAAAACCTGGGAAATGATAAATATACACAAGGCCTTAGACTCAAGAGGTGACAAAGACATGTGACAAGAGGCAAAAAAGACATGTGACAAGAGATAAAAAAAGACATGTGACAATGACATTCTGTGACTCGAAGAATATATAAACAAGAAGAAAATGAAGTTGTTTACTGCAGCAGATTATTATATTATTGTTGCTATAATAATAAGAAAACAACAATAAAATATCCAGAAAACAAAAATAGGAAAATAAGGATAACTCATGGACATCTCAAAGACTTAAAAAGAGGAACTGAATCTCTTTTAATGACATCACAAAATAATACCATAAAAGATAATTATATGAAATCGGATAATACACAGAACAGTAAGTGTGGGCAATGTGATAATAGAAAAAAACAGTTAATCGCATCATAAGTGAAAGCAGTTAACTAGACCGAAAGGATTACACGACTAGGCATGACTTGGTGGAGACGTTGACCCATTAGGCATTGTACGAGAAACTGAAATTTGACTATACTCACTAATGGTATATGCACAAACCAGAATCTGTTCCAGAAAATGAAATCTTTAAAATTCTTTGGACCTTTGAAACAAAAGCGAATCACCAGACCTTGTATTAACAAACAAGAAAAAAGAATTTGTCATCTCGTGGATTTAAATGTTCCAGTGGACCACACAGTAAGGTAAATAGTTACTTTGGAACATGAAGGTGACGGTGATACTAGTTGTAGTTGGCGCCTTTCGAATTACCTTAGAAAAACGACTGGGGGGAATTGGAGATAAGGGTAAAAATTGAGACCATCCAGACAACAGCACCGCGAAGATCTTAAAGACTATTTAGAAGAGTCCAGGAGAATTAAGGAGATTTGCTGTCACACAGACTTCAGTTAAAAATCACCCGTAAAAATTGATTTGAAAAACTTGCCTAGAGTAAAAATAATGAATTTGAATTTTGAGATGAAAAATGATCCAATTGATGTGAAATGTCACACTGTATCAAATCGTAAGAAAAAAAGAAAGAAAGAAAGACAGAAAGAAAGAGAGAGAGAAAGAAAGAAAGAAAGAAAGAGCGATGCGATGATTAAGAGAAAATGAGAGTATGTTTGCACAAAAAAGAAAAACTTTTGAATAATTCTTCTCTTCCTCCTCCCCTTAACCCCTCCTATTCCTCCACTACTCCGTTTTTCATAAATCTTTATTGTCGTAATCATCGTCAAACCCCATAGTACCTATTACTTTCTTGTTAGCTGCACACCAGTTTTGCTCAAAAATTCCTTGAGGCAAAATTTTGGAGTGTCTTTCGTTCTGTTTTATCTATTATTTGGGAAACATCTCATCGTAGGTTATTTATCTATTTATTTATTTATTTATTGTCGCTTTGTTTATTTGTTTATTTTGATTGTTTCTTTGAGATCTAACCATTATAGAAGTCATAAGGTAATTGCTGAACTATTATACAAGGTACACAAATATTAGGAGCGACTATGTTTTGCCTATGGGAGTATTTTAGCACCTTAGTTCATAGGTGTGTCGGGATAGTGGGTGTATGTGTTCTCTTTTCGATATTTGTATAAAAATGTATGCGAGCTTTTTTATTCTACATACATACGCGTGCGCGTGCGCGCACACATACACATACATATTCATATATTATAGAAAAGGTAAATAAATCTGAAGTTGTGTAAATAGAAAAAAAAACATGAAAAAACAAAATATTCAGATGATGGATTTATTTATATATGATTATTTGTCAAATGACGTGTTTTCTTTTGTCTTTTTAACCATCTTCTGGGCAATGCTAAAATGCAATGTGAAAATGTTTTATTTACAAAATATTTTCAAATGAAAAAAATGAAACGAAAAAATGAAAAAACATATTTTGCTAACAGTATTCCCATTTCAAAACACAGAGACATAACTAGTGTTTGAAAAACAAAAAACAAATGTTCACGTCTTCGATTTTTCATATATACTTTTATGAGAATTATGGATTTTTAAAAACATTGGCATATTATCATATATAGATAAATACATATCCTGAATATTTTATTTTTTCATACGCACACACACACACACACACACACACACACACACACATATATATATACATAGAGAAAGCGGAAGCAAAATTAGGAATATTCTAGTATTGGCCTAATGAGTAGAATGTTCACCTATCGTCCGGGAAACCGGGGTTCAATCCAAGGTCGAGTCATACCAAAGACTCAAAAAACGATACTTGATCCCGCCTTGCTTAGCACTCAGCATTATGAGGTAAGGATCAAGGGAATGGTGTAACGCCCTCCCCTACACCTCAGCTATTGAAAAGGGGGCATTCGGTACACCCTCGACTAAGGTCGCCAACTTTACTATATAAAACAAGATTATATAAATTTTATAAAATAAAGAACAAAATAAGATAGACACAAAGCAGTAAATTTACTCAATATGGCTGTCATTTTTTTCAATTCTTGTATCAACACACCTTCGAAACGATTTACATGCCTTTGAAATAAATTCTTTAGATATTTTAGAGCAGTTTTAAGCAAACCAATATTTCAATAGGAAGTTGCATCTGTTTTATTTTCTAAAATTCTCTATACACCATAATGAAGAGGGTTATGGTATGGTCTTGATGGAGGCCATAAAGAAACACCAATTATTTTGGAATTTTTTTTACCTTGGTTGCGGCTTTAAGCAAATCATAGATTCTTTGTTGTTTCTTTCTTTGCTCACTTACGTTGGGTTGAATTTTAATGAAAAAAAGCATGAATAAAATAGCCAGTTGAAAATTTAGATTCATCAGACAAAAAAGAATGTTTTAAAAATATTCCATATATATATATATATATATGTGTGTGTGTATTTTTTGGCAGCATTTCTTTGTTAATGCAAATTTCATTAAACATAATAGACATTTTATGTCTACATATTTTCTTGTGGATCCGTTCGAATTCCCGTATTACTTTTATCGTATTCGGGGGGAATTGATTTATGTATTGTCCATAGTTGTATGTATCCCTAGTACTTTCTGCCCGACTTTGGGCCATCATCAGGGGAGGATCTATTATAAAAGGGATGTAACTTTTGTTTTAGCATATTACTACTGTGTAAGGGCGTCTTTGCCGTTGAAGATTATGGCGTTTGCTTTTAAATGTAATTCTATAATTAGTGCCAGTAGCTAAAGACATTTAAGTACATTAGCACTGGTTCGAAAATTAATTCTATTAAGTGTTGGTTGCAGGTTTCTAATCTGAAGTTTTTGTTTATTATTTTGATGTTCTAATATTGTTGTGTTGTCGGTGAGAATTTTTCGTAGTTGTGTTGTTGGGCATGAATGTTTTTTAAAATGCTGAGCTATTGAACTTGTGTCAGAAAGGTGCATTGTAAGTCTCCTCAACAGGGTAGTTGAGGTTAAACCAACATATATATTATTATTATCAGAGATACAATCTTCTAAAGGACATTTAGATTTATATATAACGTTGGTTTTTTGCAAAACCCCAATCGAGGGAGAGGAATTGTTTCTAATGACTAAATTCGAGGTTTTAAATTTATTATAATAAATAATAAGTTTTATTTTTTTATTAGGATCAGTGGGGAGTATGTTTTTGTGAATCAATGTTTTCAATATTTTTTCATCGGATTTATAATTGTAGTGCATTTGGTTACGATAAAAAAGTTTGATATATGTTTGTTGACTGGATGGAGTAGTACACTGTTTATTTTGTTGGTTAACATTTTTGATCATACGTTTAATTTGTTCATCAACAATATAGTTAGGAAACCCATTATTGATGAGAGCCTGTTTTATGTTTTCTACCTCTTTATAAAATATTGATTTGGAGGAGGAGATTAGTTTGGCACGGGATATTAGATTATGAATAATTGCTTTTTTATATCTGAAGGGGCATTCACTTTTAAAGTTGAGGGTACAGGAGTTATTACAAGAGGGTTTTTTGTAAGTAGAGGTAGTGAAGTTATTATTGTTGTTAGTATCAATGAGAACATCTAAAAAGGAAATTTTATTGTTTTTGTTTAGTTCATCAGTAAAGTTAAGAATTGAATTGTTTTGGAAGGTGTCTTGTAGTATGTTGATTTCGTTAATATTATTAGTAAGAATAAGGATATCATCAACATATCTTAGGTATATTGGAGGTTTTTTTATGCTATTAAAAATTCTATTTTCGAGATCGGACATGTAGAAATTACTGAAAATCGGGCCCAGGACAGACCCCATAGATACACCATCTGTCTGAACGTAAATATTTCCAAGATGGTCATGAAATGGAACTTCAGCAACTTCGAAAACTACTCCTAACATGCACTACTGTACCCTCAACTTTAAAATGTTAAAAAGAGTGTTAAATATCTGTGGTAGAGTAAAAGTCGGTCTGAGTTTGGATATCATAGACACAGTGTCAACGGCAGTTGGTGACTGTCAAGAACTCTTAGTCAGATGATCGCACATTCGAAAAAAGTGACAGTCACCAAACTCTGTGTTTACGATATGTAAAGCTATCTATCAATCTATCTGTCTATCTATCTATCTATCTATATATATATATATATATATATATATATATATATATAAACAAACAATACAGATAGCGACATTTAACGTGAGAACCCTAAATAGAATAGGTCAACTATCAGAGCTAACTGCATCAGCCGTAGAACATAAGATAGATATAATTTGCATACAAGAGCACCGATACACACACACCGAAGATATCAAGTATCACGAAACTGGGAATGGATGGATGCTGGTGACTGTATCGGCATGGAAAAACTCTGTCAATGCGTCGGTAGGAGGGGTGGGAATACTTCTAGGACCAAGAGTGTTAAAAACACTGAACAGCATTGAGAGAATACAACCTAGGATGATGGCCGCAACGTTTAATGGCAACCCCAAAGCAACAATTATCTCCTGCTACAGCCCTACCAATGTTAGCGAAGAAAACGAAATAGCCACCTTCTACGAAGATCTATCCTCCCTAGTACGTAGCATTCCGAAACACAACCTGCTAGTCATTGGCGGAGATATGAATGCACAAATCGGGAAAAACAGACACAACAAATACAGCCTACACTGCGCGTCTAACAGGAATGGACAGCATTTAATAGATTTCATGATAGAAAATAGATTAACATGCCTCAATACAAACTTTCAAAAAAGGGAGGGGAAATTATGGACCTACACATACGCGAATAAGAGTAAAGCACAGATAGACTACGTCCTTATAAACAGGAAATGGAAAAACAGTGCGATGAATTGCGAGGCATACTCCTCTTTCGAGGGTGTGTCCTCCGATCATCGAATAGTTACGGCCAAAGTACGACTAAGCCTAAGAAAAAACGCCACACGTAAAGCGACGACCAAGCACTATGACTGGGCCCTACTCAACAACAGAGATATTAGAGATAAGTATGCATTAGAATTAAGAAACAGATTCGAAGCACTACAAGAGAAGGCAGAAATAGGCACCCCAAATGACGAATATGAAAATTTTGTAGAAGCACACCTGGAGGCGGCAGAAAAGTGTATTCCAACAAAACCTAGAACTAAATATAGAGTCCCTTGGGAAACGCTAGCGGCTAGAGAAAAACGTGCACTTGTGAAGACTGCCTCCAAAAGCTATCGAAAGAACCCAACAAACACAAATGCACGAAAAGTAGAAAAGGCACAACATCAATTAACAGGAATATACCTAAAAGAACAGGCAGAATACGTACAAAATCAGATAGATAAGATTAGAGACTCGGTGGAAGATAGGCAATCCAGGATAGCCTGGCAAACAATAAACGAAGTAAGTGGAAGGAAGAGCACAGCCAAAGCAAAATTGAAAGCTGCAAGCCAACAAGAAAGAGTAAAACTGTGGGAACAGCATTTCAAAAATCTACTAGGAAACCCACCGGAAATAACGGATGAACCGATCACCAGAATTATTAGTAAGCAATTAGACGTAAAACTAGGTCCTTTCACCAAAGAAGAACTAGACTCGGTTCTCAGAAGAATTAAAAATAGGAAAGCGGCGGGGCTAGACGAGATCCCCCCAGAAGTGTGGAAGACGAGACAATTCGACGATATACTGCTCCGGCAATGCAACGCAGTCTATAGTCAAAATAGGATAGAACGATGGACGAAGGGATGCATCCTTCCATTCCCTAAAAAAGGCGACCTCGAACTAGCCAAGAACTACCGAGGGATAACACTTACATCCATAGCAGCCAAAATCTACAATGCCCTACTACGAAACCGCATAGAACCCAAAATAGACAACATCCTTAGGAAAAACCAAAATGGCTTCCGGAGAAATAGATCCACAACCTCACAAATACTGACCATCCGTAGAATCCTGGAAGGCGTTCGGGCAAAAAACTTACAGGCGACATTACTATTTGTCGACTTTACCAAGGCATTCGATTCCATACACAGAGGGAAGATGGAGCAAATCCTACTAGCATACGGCCTACCAAAAGAAACCGTAGCAGCGATAATGATTCTCTACAGAAACACCAAAGTGAAAGTACGTTCACCAGATGGAGACACGGAATACTTCGACATAGTTGCAGGAGTACTACAAGGAGACACACTAGCCCCGTACCTCTTTATCATCTGTCTAGACTATGTGCTTAGGACTTCGATCGACAAAATCAGAGAAAATGGCTTCCAGCTGACTAAGAGAAGAAGCAAAATGTACCCCGCAAAAACAATCACGGACGCCGACTACGCTGATGACTTGGCGTTACTAGCGAATACGCCTAATCAAGCAGAGACACTACTGCATAGTCTGGAACGAGCCGCAGCTGGCATTGGCCTCCATGTCAATGCAAACAAAACCGAATATATGTGTTACAACCAAACGGGCAACATTGCCACACTAGACGGAGCCTCTCTGAAACTAGTCGACAAATTCACCTACCTAGGAAGCAGCGTCTCATCAACCGAGAAAGACATCGACACACGACTGACGAAGGCATGGACAGCTATCGATAGGCTCTCGATCATATGGAAGTCGGACCTAACTGATAAAATGAAACGCAGTTTCTTCCAGGCAGCGGTTGTGTCGATACTGCTATATGGATGCACCACATGGACGCTTACGAAGCGGCTGGAGAGGAGGCTGGACGGAAATTATACAAGAATGTTGAGAGCAGTATTAAACAAGTCCTGGCGACAACACCCCACGAGACTCCAACTATACGGACACTTGCCCCCCATCACAAAAACTATACAAGTTCGACGAACCAGACACGCAGGACACTGCTGGAGAAGCAAGGACGAGCTCATAAGCGATGTACTCCTGTGGACCCCCACACATGGATGTGCAAGAGTGGGACGACCAGCACGAACTTACATACAGCAGCTATGTGAGGACACGGGATGTAATCCTGAAGACCTGCCGGAGGCGATGAATGATAGGGAGAAATGGCGAGAGACGGTCAGGGATATCCGCGCAGGCGGCGCGACATGATGATGATGATATATATATATGTATATTCTGTTCTCTTTTATTATTTTTATCTTTTGTTTTAATTTTTAACTATTCTGCTGACATTGACTACTATTCTTGAGATGACGACAGGAGTTTCCATAGAACCGAATCAGTCCTGATCATCCGGGGGCAGGGTTATAATAAGTTGTTCAGCTTCAGTGAACGTGGCCCCACCAGTCAGTAATTCTCTATTGTGCATCAAAGAGTAGGGCCAAATAAATCTCTGACCTCTGAGAAGACATAAAATGGAGGATGCCAACAAAAATGAGAAATATTTATTCTTCTTACATGTATGCACGAGAAGCCTCACTTTAAACAAGAAATTGTGTTAAACTACCTTTGAGGTGTGAAAGTAAACTTAATCAGGTGGTGAGGCTCCAGTTCAGGAGCTCTATGGAGTTTGGAATCACCCCTCTGTTTCCATTATTCCTATGACCACCTTGAATGAGTGTTAGGACCCCATCTATGTGTCAAATTGATGTATATGATATAATGTTTAGATTGACTGGGAACTACATTAATGTATTGCCTCTTAAAATATTTCAACTACTTGAAACCATATAATTGTGAACAAATTACTTGTATCAGAAAGGAATAATTGCTCAAAGCCATTAAAAGGTTCATTAAAAAATCTCTCTTGATTTACTTGTTTTATGTCATATCCACTCACAATGTGCTATATAATATCAAAATTCGATTCATTTGTAAATGTTTAATTGTTATCATACGTATCATATCGTAACTATATTTTCAATGTTTCACTTTTTCCTAAATTGAACTTTTTTTCTATCATCATTTGTTTACACAGTTATATGTTATCAAATATTGCTATTCATTTGTGGAAAATTATATGGTCTAAAGTAACTATGCCTATTTAATAATACTCATTCGTTTACACAGTTATATGGTTTAAATTATTCCTTTCAAACACCAATAATTTGCAAGCAGTCGTAGAATAATTGTCTTACCAAAGTTAAAGACCAAAGTTAAAGACCCCTGTCTGACACGCTGTTTACCCATAGTGGGGAGGATAAGATAGATTAATGCCATTTCCAAGGTCAATATAAAACGCAAATAGTAACAGCCTCAATTGGAACTCGAGTTGCCGATCCCACTTCCAACGAATATAATCATCACGCTACACGTGGCTCTACTATCGTAGAGTGAACAGAATCAAATTATTGTATTAGTCTGAAAGAAGGGATAGCTAACCCCAACGCAGTTGTAGCCCACTAAGCTGTTGATTTACCCTTTTCTCTTTCTTTATCTCCACATTCTTTTTACAATTCTTTCTTTCTTTTTTTCTTTCTTTTTTAAAATTTCTTTTTCTATTTCATATCTCTAGTGGCATTCTTATCTTTATAAATTTTTTCTCTAAGTTTTTTTTTTATAGCGTCATTTTCATTTCTACAATTCTCGATCAACCCTTATTCTTTTTTCTTTCTTTCTTTTTTTTTTTTTTTTTTTTTTTGACTACTGCGTTTTTCATTCTTTCTTTTCCATTCTTACGTTTCTTCTGCCATTTTCCTTAACCTCGTTTTCCCAGCAAATTTAAGAGCTGTTGTCATCCGTTTGTTTTCATTGACCGTCAGTCTTTAGGGAACATACTGGAAAAATTTAGATACATTTTTTAAAAGAAAAATTGATTATATCTATTTTTTAAAATCTTTTCAAAATTCTCTTTTCGCATTAACTTTTTTTTTCATAAAAAATTCTGACACTTTTCGCATACTTTCATTTTCCCGGGCTTACTGCATTTTCTTCTTTTTCACTATTTCTCTTTCTTTGTATCTATCTATTTATTCACACTCCTTTCCTTTTCTGAGCCACTATTTTTTAAACATTACTCTCTCTTTTTATGTTTTTTTTAAATCTCGCACTTACTCACTCGGGCGGCGTGAAGACGCTCTTTCATTCGTTCACGCAGCTAAAATTTATTGATCTAATGTTTTGATGGGAGCTAAGCTTGCTAGACCCTTTTTTAATTTTATTTTACAAATTTTACACGAAAGATCTCGGGGACATTTTCAAAATGGATAAATAGATTTACTCTCGACCATAAAAACAACGCAGCAGAAAATAAACTGACGTGAGATCTTTAAAGACAAAGATCTGTATTTTTTTAAACTACAGACTAACATACTCTGCATATCAAGATCAACTTTTCTACATTTTTAAATATTACCCATCACCCAAGTAACAGAAAGCCGAAAAATAGAACGTAGTAAAATAAATATTCCCGGTGTAGAGATGAAATTACTAGAACATTTGATGTGGTCTCAACACACCCACACACGCGCGCGTGCGCGTGCATACGCATATAGATACGTATATACCTCCTAAAATATGCAAGCACACAAACACATCTATATATAACAGCCCAGTTTGCAGGAGCTTTAAAATATGTCGACTAGGACCAACCTCCCAACGAGTGTCCTGTTTATGACACTAAACTGCGTCTGATGGTGAGGCCCCAGTTCTGATACTTTGGAGCATATGGAGTACCAGTTTGTTGCCATCAATCCCAGGTTCACTCTGGTCCAGAGTAGTAGGACCTGTTAGGATCCCATCAAGGAGTTAAATAGAAATTTGTAATCCTTTTCTAAAGTTGAAACCCTTTAACAATTATTTTTGTAGGCACATACACATACATATATAGGAATATATGTCAATACAGATACACACAAATATATACAACAACACATACACATATACATTCACACGCATTTAATTATATATTTTCAATGGAGTATATAATTTATTGAATGAGTGCACACGTTCTCAGCATTTAGTTTCATTAGTGAAACTGATATTTTCAACTTGTTTTGAAAACATTGAAAAACATTGTATATACCCAATATCTTTACGTTGACACAAATATCTTTTTATACAGAAAACACGATGTGAATATATATATATATATATATATATATATATATATATATATGTGTGTGTGTGTGTGTGTGTGTGTGTGTGTGTGTGTGTGTGTGTGTGTGTTTCAATCTATCTATCTATCTCTTTTTCCAATATTGTATTTTTGTACGAGTAATAAACGTGCGTTTCCGTCATAGGATATTCACAAATTTTGAGAATTTAAAACGTTTTTAAGTCTATTTCAGGGCAATTTAGATTTATTTTTGAAAAAAAAAGATAAAAAGTAACTGAAGCAAACGAAACCAACTAATTAGGGTGACTATCCTCCCTCACTCCATTCCTCTACCCCTCAGCTTGTCCACATCGATACAGTCAACAAGCAGTTCGATAGCTTCACCATTTAGTGACATCAAGAGAAATTAACAACGACGTAAAACAGATAAAAGAGCACTCTCTGTGGCTGTTCTGTCATTTTAGAAGCGGCTTGGTTGTAATTAGCAGGTAATAGATAAGTAATAAAATCATGATTTATCGCTGTCTTTTATTTATTTTACTTACGTTTTGAGTCTAACATACGTACGAAAAAGCAATTTCTTTTCGGGAACGAAGCAATTTGTCCAGTAGCTAATCTCGCAAATTACAACGTGCCATATTTTAGCGAGACTCCACCACCAACGAACTGAAGAAGAAAAATATGAAAAAGAAAAAAAGACGAATTAATACATTGTACAACGAATTCCGGTCTATATTTGTTTCTATTACTGGAGAGTTCATGAAACGACGATTTAAAAAAAACAAAAAAACTTAATTTCTTCCAACCGTCCATCCAAACAATAAGATGCCGTTTTACATTAACGGAGCAAAGAATGGATACCTATTTTAAATGGCTATAATTTAAAAAGTGAACAGCGAATAGCAAAGACCTTCGCAACACACACTCGTGATATTTGTCATGAAGCGGAAATGAAAAAGGGATTTTCTTGAGTACATTTTAATGGTTTTCATAAACACTGACCTACTCACTTTGTTTTATCTCTGAATCTACTTTTTCGGTGCATATCAACACACTATTAACGATAGATAGATAGATAGATAGATAGATAGATAGATAGTCACATCTTGACAGATGATAGCCGTCTGTACCACCAAAATAACAACTCAAAAATCCCCATTAATAACTAATTCAACTAGTGAAAAATACACAAGGTGCGTAAGAAGATAAGGTAGAAAGATGTTCTCACGTCTTTGAATTATATTGACTCTCTATGTTTACATATCTATTGTTCAGTGATAAGCATAGCAAGAAAACTGGTAACAATGCAAACTGTTATTTTCATTTCAGAGTATCTTCTCTTAAACATTTCCCGTCAAAGGATACCTACAAGTCAACAAAGGTTTGGTGCCGGACACTCCTTCCCCAGTTTTGATTTTGGAATGAACTTCTAGAAGGGTTGCCTCCACTACTGCTTTATACGTACATACATAAATACATATATATGTATATGAAGAGAACGGAACAGATAGATAGATAGATAGATAGATAGATAGATAGATAGATAGATAGATATGAAGTAATGCATGAGTATAGAGTGATATATACTGAGAGAGATTTCTTGAAATCAGATTAATATTTGAAGTTGATGATACTTATGTGGATTAGATGGAAGAAAAGATGATTGCATCAAGTCCTTGCTATATTAACTAATTCCATGTTCGCATATACATACCTACATTCAAATATGTTTTTTTTCTTTCTTTTTTAAAAATAATTCTGATTTGTTTATTAAAACAAATGTTTGCAACTCTCGGACGATGTCACCTGAGTTTTAAATCTTCAACAAGATCCCGGAAATCGACAAAAATTCTTAGGAATAACAAGCTTTTAATTCCTTAAGTGTTTTTATATCTCCGAAGACGGATACCAATTTCTTTTAAAGCTCAAGTTTGCTGCCTATCACTCTACATCAGGCTTTTTTCTCCTCCCCTACCACATACAAGCCGAGCTAGATGTATGAGTCGACATAGTAAACCCACATAAGATCCTTGAACGATTTAAAAAAATATCTGTCAATAGAAATGGTCAGTTAGTGTGGTGTCTGCTGGCGTCCAATTGGGTCTATCAAACTCAAGTGGAATTAAGACAACCCCCAACCGCAAGCCGTTAAACGTCTCTTCGCGTGACCCCATACACAAAATCAGACCCAGCCCAACCTGTACACACAGCCCTTCCCAACATTTATGTGGCTGAAAGCTTGGGCAAAAAAGTGCTTTTCTCTTTCTTTCTTTCTTTCTTTCTTTCTTATTGTTTCTTTTATGATGGACATATAAAGTTGTAGATGACACACAATAAAAAAAGAACACCTATAAAAATGACTGTCTTGGCGGCAGTGCAGTGATATTAGAGTATGCACTGAAAAGAGAGCTTGTAAAATTCGTTTTGCCGTATGTTTGAAAAGTGAAAAGAAAAAGAATGGGATTTACTTAAAAGAAAGATACCGACAAAAGAAGGAAGAAAAATAAAAATAAAAAAATTCTGCAGCGAAAAAAATATCTGGAATATAGGTCGTGCGATTTTGGACACGTCATAAAGTTAGCGTCGAAAAGCCAAGGGTATAGTTTCGCAGGGAAATTCGGGCACGCATGCGCACAAGCAGTAGATAAAAAAGGAAATATCCCGGTTGTATTACATTAACACTAGCTATGATTGAGAAGAAGAAGAAGAAGAAGAAGAAGAAGAAGAAGAAGAAGAAGAAGAAGAAGAAGAAGGAGGAGGAGAAGAAGAAGAAGAAGAAGAAGAAGAAGAAGAAGAAGAAGAAGAAGAAGAAGAAGAAGAAGAAGAAGAAGAAGAAGAAGAAGAATGACAAATGACAACAAGACAGAGGAAAAAGAAGGAAAACGGCGACCAATAAGACTAAAATTGAAATCAACAATAAAGAACAAGGTGAAAGAATAGCTGTTATACCATTTTAGTGCGATTAATAGTTTCGGACATTTTGTTAAGAAAATCAAAGTGTCGTCAACGTGAGTGGATAGTCGAGTTGAGCTATTGAATTGGGTCAAGGCATTTAAACTCGTATTGTCATCCGGCGCCAAAAGAAGTTGGCCGAAAATGACGAATATTGGAAGTGAAAAGGGGAGATAAGCACATGTGAAATATCAAGATAGACAAATCTTTCAGGGAAAGGAAGATAGTATGAGAAATAAAATGCAAAAGAAAGAGATAGTGACAATAGTTACAAAAAGGTGAGATTTGCACGCATGCGCACGGACAGTCTCATATCTTTCACTTGTTTCTTCGGCGCTAAAATTCTCCGTTAACTGATGACTTCGATTCCCAACCAAAATGTCCACCCTCTCTTTACGCAGGCGCAGAGTTGCTCACTGCCTTCGTATAGTGATAATATTACGGATGTAACGACTTTGATAACATAAAGTAAACGTTTTTATTTCTCTTTTTCTTGTTCTGTTGTTTTACGGGTTTAGTCGTTTATTTATTCCTTTCTTTTTTTTTCTTTTGCTCCCCTCTTTTTACAGATCTATCATCAAAAGTACATTGAACGGGCTTTTTTTCCATTGTCGAATGAAGAAGAAAAAATGTGAGAGAAAATTCAGAATTCGATCTGCTTATGTTTCTTGTTTTCTAATTTTTATCTATTTATTCTTGCTGGAAGATGGAAGAACACGGTAAACATTGTTTTCTATTTATTCTTTTTTTTTTCTTTATCCACTTTTGTTGGGTTCTTGATTTATTCGTTATTTTCTTTCTGATTCTATCTTATGGGGAGGGGATATTACTTGTTACTCTTTTTCAATTTTCCGTGATTTTTTCTTTTTTCATTCTTTCTTTCATGGCCTCATTTTTATTACTAAATGTTTGTATTTATTTTTTGTAAACTTGATTGTTTTTGTTTACCACGATGTTTAGCATTTTACCTGTACACTACACTCTTTCCTTCTAGGCTTACATTTAAATTTATTTATTTGTTAATTTATTTCAGATAGATCTTTATTTTGGTTCTTTTTTTACCTTTTTTTATTTCTTTGCACCCCACCTTTGTTTTTTCTTTTTTGAATTTCTATAAAACGTCTTTCTTTCATTCATATATTTGTTCGTTTTTTTTATTATTCATTCAATTTTTTTGCAAACATTTTTTTGTTTTGATCTAATTGTTTTGTTTTGTTTTCCCTCTCTTCAACCGTTTTCTTCCTTTTACACAGCACTTTTTAAAACGAGAAAGTCTTATACTTTAATTTTTTTTACTTTCTTTTCAATTTTCTTTCTTCTTTCTTACATTTTTATCTTTTTCCTTTTTTTTAGTCTTATCTCTCTTTCTTTCTTTCTTTCTTTCTTACATGACCCTCGGGTTCATTTCTTTTTTTTCTGACTTTTGTTTATTTTTTTGCCTTCTTTTTCCCCTTCTTTCATTTTACTTTCTTATACAATATCGCCCATAAATAATTCATTCAGAAAATGTTTTTATATAAAAAGCTAACTTTCTTTTGAAATAATGATTACTAGCATTTTATCCCAAGTGGAAGATCATAAAATGAAAATTCATATCATAAGTAAAATTATGAATTATAATTATTATTACGAACTCTCCAGTAGTCTTCTGAAAGCGATCAAGATAGAACCTTGGGGGTGAATAAAAGCATAAGGTCTACAGAGAGGGTAAATTTATAAGTTTAAATTTATTAATCCCTTTATAATCGGAGAACAAAAATCGCTGGATCATGTAGATTAATTGTAAGATATAGATAGTGACTAGCAGAATGCTTGATTGGGTGTGATAACCACTAGTGATGTATCGTTCACCTATTCAAAAATACAGGTCATTTAAATTAACGAACGATCTTTTTTTTTTTACCGAAATATCTGAAAATTTTCGGCGTCGTTAACAATTCATATAATCATATTTTCACGAAAGTAAACATTTGTAAACGACTATACCTTAAATGAATTATTTCACAAAAATACTAAATTCTAAAATATCCCTTTTCACAATAGTTTATAAGACGTCTTTAGAAATAAAGATCATTTTTCAAATATAAATTTATAAAAGACAGAAAAATAATGCACAAGTGAAATTAAAATATAGTGCTTGAAATTGAATTCTTATTAATAGTAACAGATTTTTAATAAATAGAATTAGAATAAGATAATTATCAACCAAAAATCCCACTCTGACTGAAAAGATCCTGATCGTCATTTGTTAAATAATTTTCATTATTGTGAGTGTTATCATATGATTCGATATTCCATTTATAATAACTTTTCTATGTTTTATAAAATTTTTGAACTTGAAACCAAAAACAATTAGAGAATCAACACACCTCTCTCACTCAGTCTGTTTTTTTTCTCTCTCTCTCTTTATATATATATAAAGTCATCCATAGACTGATCTGTTTCGTTCTATCAGAACTCATCAGTGTGGTTAGACATACTAACTTCCAGTAGCTGGGATCGAAAGCCGGTTGACTCAAACGCCAATCCAAGCTTCTACCCATCAGCCACGAGGAAACAGTAGCCACGAAGTAAATCTTAAACGGTTATGAATCGCAATTACTATTGTTTATATACATCTGCTTAACGGCTACTGAGAGCTCAATTCATATTTGAAGCGCCTATATATATATATAGTAAGTTAGCCGACCGTAGTCGAGGGTGACCCAAAGGCTCTCTTTTTAATAGCTACGATACCTAGGTGTAGGGAAGGTGCTACTACTTTCTCGGGATTGCTCCACTTACCCTTGATACGTACCTTATTATGCTGAATACTAAGCAAGAATGCATCAAGTACCATTTTTTTAGTCTTTGGTATGTCTTGACTTATGATTGAACCTCGGTCTCCCGGACCATAGGCGAACACTAATCATTATATATATAATTATGTATATATATATGATATTTCTAACCTGGGAACAACTCACGACACTGACTTTCAGGAAACTATTTTCATATTAGCATTTATCGCCACATTTGAAGCCCGTGTTATTTAACCTTAATGTTATGAGTTTTTACCTTTTTTATTTTAGTTGCAATATCATGATATTCATCTGCCTTTTTCTTCATAGAATAATGTATTTTTATGATTTAAAACGGTTTAAGTGGTAAATATTATTAACACACACACACACACACACACACACACATATATATATATATATATATATATATATATATGTTTTTTACAGATGCAGACTACACAGATGATCTAGAAAATACACCAGCCCCAGCAGAATCCCTACTGCGTCGCCTAGAACAAACTGTAAGAGGTATTGAACACTATATGAATGCAAATAAAACAGAGCACACGTGTTTTAAACAAAAATGTTCCCTCTCGACTCAAAGTGGCAAGCCTTTAAAATCAGTAAACCAGTTCACATACCTCGGCAGCAATATCTCATCAACCAAAAGTGATATCAAAATGCCCCAAGCAAAAGTTTTGAATGCTTTTGACCAGCTATTGATGATATGGAAAGCTAATAATAAGAAAGTTAAGAAATCCCATTTTATTTTATCGGATCACGATAAAATAAAATGGGATTTCTTCCAAGCTGTTGCTGAGTCTATTTGACAATATGAATATAGCACATAAATATAAACAAAACGCCAGGAGAAAAAAAAAGCTACATGGGAACTACACAAGAATGCGGCATGTCGTCTAAAACAAATTATGGAAGCAACATCCCACAAAACAGCGGCTGTACGGCTACCTGCTTTCCATCTTCCAAACGATTTATGTAAGACGAACTGGACATCAAGAGGATTGCTGTAGAAGCAAGAACGAACTCATATGCGACGTTCTCATATGGACTCCTATACATGAAAGTGCCAGTGTTGAATGACCAGCAAAGACATCAGAGAACTTCAAGAAACTCAGTGCTATCAGTGTAACGTCATGCTAATCACATATATATATATATATGTGTGTGTGTGTGTGTGTATATGTGTGTGCATGTGCGTGTGCGTGTGCTAACGATTATACGAAATGAAAGCTATTTATATTGATTAATTATTATGGATTAATTGTTATTGTTGAGATACAAAATGTGTCGCTAACATTCAAACTAATACATCGAACATTGCAGTAAAAAAAAAAAAAATCAAAACCACAATCCAAATCATTCCTCAGACAAAACTAACTCTTTTATCACCATTATTTTTCTTGGTCATTAACCTTTTTAGGGATTATGAACTTATATTTCTTTGTCAATGTGCACACGCACATGTGTGTGTGTGCGTGTGTGTGTGTGTGAGAGAGAGAGAGAGAGAGAGAGAGAGAGAGAAAGAGAAGACCAGCAGAATTCGTTAATAATCCATGATAGGGGTGACGCAATAAAAGTGATCGTGTCGACTTCTGAGTGTCCCGTGATGTCAGCTGAAGAGAGAAAAAAAGAAATAAAAAACACGCCGGAACTAATGGCGTGAGAAGTCAATAAGTGAAGAGAAGCAGAAAAACTGGCCCTGATCCCGAGAGGTAGTCATAAGGAGTGAATCGACCCTTCCTTTTTTGTATAATGACGCGATGTCACGTCACCCGCCGTGTGATCCCAGCGTCATCCGTGAAATAAATCTATCTATTCATGCTTATCTCTGTGTCTTTTTCTCGCATTCTTTCATCAGACGTGTGTGTGTATGTGTGTGTGTATGAAGAGAGAATACAAGAAAAATAGTGAACGTACTTGCAACGATACCCTGTGTGGCCTGAGGGAAATTTACTACGACACAGTTAAAATATGTACTCTGATATATTTCTTCTAACATAGCTGTAACCTGGCGCAAAATATCACCCGTGACATAGCAGTCAGCGAACTAGGATGCAGACTATTTTTAGTGAATTTGATTCTCACTCCATATTCCTGATCTTGTGCTAAGCTATGTCTATGAAAAATCGCTTAACAAATCAATTTTGTTCGACGATGAACATTTCGTTACCGATGACCCCTGTATGTATTTATATTTATCATGTTACTCAGAGTCCTTTTGATACCATGGAACCAAGTACTACCTACCACATGTTCAGAATGATCAGTAACTAAACCAATTTCCTCACCAAGCTTATCTGATATGTGTAGCAAGACATCATGCAGGATAAAAAACAGTCAAAGAGCGAATGAACTCTTTTGTAAGGTCAATGGTCATGTAGCTAATTCAATCGAGGGTGGATATCAATATATGATAAATCATCCATTCAGAAAAAAGACACTAATATAAAATTGGCTGTAATGCTTTAGTTAAAACGACTGAATATAAAACATGTTGCTTCAATAAAATCCAACGATGGATACTGGTTTGGTTCGATACATATTATTGAATGTGGAGAGTGGTACTGACACGACACATCGACCTTTCACACTGTAAAATATTTCAGGCCCGGGTATTGCTTGGTATCATGGGATCGTTAGAAAAAAATGTTATGCGATGACCACAATCAAATTTAAGAAGGTAATGATCATATATATGTAAGGCACTCGTGGTAGAATGGTAATAGTCGTTGGAAATGGATACGATGACGTTCAAATCCTGGATGATCTTGTTTACATTTCAAATACTCTTAGGAAAGTTATGAATTCAACTATTCTCACTCCAGATACGAGTAGTTCTTTAAATTTAGTGTGACAACCAGTCTAGGAGAAGGAAAACTCTAAATTCCTATCTGTTTAACTCCCCTTAAAATTTACCTTGGGTCACATTCTGCTCATGCAGAGGGGTGGGATAAATACATATATAATTAATTGATATATGAACAGTACAACTCAAATTAGAGTATAGCCATCCTGACATCATTTTGTAACAATCCCATGATATCAAGCAATACATGTGCTTGAATCAGAATTAGAAAAAAAGAAATTTTGGATGTTTGAAAAAGATAATTAAAAACAATTTAGACGCAGTAAGATTCGCTATAGATTAAAAAAAAATGTCCTCATATTTAGTTTAGTTTGACGTCAGATAACATTTCATCAAATATCATTGTGCACTTAATTGAAAATAAATATCTAACTATTATATTTTGGAAAGAACTAGCAGTTTCAAAAGAGATAGATAGATAGATAGATAGATTGATAGATATCATTCAGTAGCAAATTGGATTGGTAATTGATTAATTATCGAAGAGCATTTTAAGTGGATTTCTCAAATAAAAACATATCTATGATTTGCTGTTTTTGGCTAGGTTACGATTGCATACAAACATAATGGCATTGTTAATTGCATGTTGATATGCACCGAGAGATAGATAGATTCAATGGAGAAACAGAGAGTGTTGGGTCAGATTTTGTTAAATGGATCAACTGCATATTATATATATATATATATATATATATATGATAATAATAATAATAATGATAATATATATATATATATATATATATATATATATATATATTATAACATGCAGTTGATCTATTTAACAAAAACTGACCCATATATATACATATGATAATAATAATAATAGTAATAATAATAATAATATGTATATATATATATCCTTTTTTTCTACTTCTTCATTTGACTCAATGTCCATAGCATTTCCCTTTTTCACTTTTCTTTATGTTTCTTCTAGCCCTTCATGTTATTCAATATTTATTTTCTTCCTCTATTTTTTCACATTTATCTAATTTCGATTTTTCTTCTCTCTCTCTCTCTCTCTCTCTCTCTCTCTCTCTCTCTCTCTCTCTCTTTTCCTTATTCGGATGTTTATTCTTTTTGATTTTATCAGACATACATATGTGCTATTCCAAATGAATACCCATCATCTATTTGTAAGGAGATGACGACATTTTAATGTCTCATCATCTTGGAATCATTCCATTATTCACGGGTAAGAAACAAAGAAACAAAGAAATAAAAATAGAGCGAATAACTTTGCTTTTTACACGTTTCAGATGTTATTTGAGTGTATCAAAAATATAATTCTTTTTTGATAAAATAAGACTTCATGATGAACATTTCGAGAGCTGCTCTGTGTTTATTGAAGTGTACACAGTTTGCATTCGCCCTTCTGCCTCGAGCAGGATGTGACACCAAGTCAATTTTTAAGCGGACTTTGACAAGTTTGAAATCAGAGTTTTCATTCTCCTAGATCAGTTTTCATACCAAGCTTAAAGAGTCTAGTCTGACCAAATATTTCTCCATAGCTGGAGAGCGAATAGTTAGATGCTTACCGTTCCGAAAAGATTACCACAATGGGAAATATAAACAATATCATCAAGGATTTGAACCCGAGTCATCGTGTTCATTTTCTACTACAATAACTGTTACCCTACGAACACCTCCACATGAGGTGTATAAAAAGCGCTACATACGGTATATTTTGTTTATTCAAACTCATAACTTATAACATATGGTATTTATCAATGATTCTCTTCTATCTTAGTTTGTTGATTCTTGTATCTTGGGTTTTCGATTATTTAAAACACAAGAAATTACTCATGAAAAATATTTTCCATGAAAATAATGCACTGACACAAACCAAATTTTTTTCTCTATTTCATATTTACAGAAGAAAAAACGAGAAAAAAAGAAGAAACTAGAGAAAAGAATGAAAGCAATATGTTGTAAAACAATAAAATGGAAAGGAAATTAAAAAAAATGTCATTCTAATAAATTAAAAGCAAACAATGAATGAAATAAAGAAACAATCTGGTATGTTAATAAATATTCAGATCTTCACGCACCTCACATCTAGGATAGCTGACTGCTTTTATTTCACTCCTCATAGATCACTCGATACTTCTTGTTTTGTGTCAAACTAAGCTAGATTTTAAAATAAATGTCCTGATCTTTTAAAAGAAAATGTCAAGACTCATCAGTTGATTTTAAAATTTTCTACCGAAGATTTTAAAAATTTCTACCGAAGAAAAAAAGCCGACAGATCGACCTTTATTAAAATGACGACTCGATGTAATCAAAATAAACATCTTTCAAAAAATCGTTGTTATACAACTGTAATAATTGAAAGTCCCAATTCTAAAATATTTCAATGAATAATAACAAAAGAAAAATCTACAGTTCTATAACTTCTGCATTAAAATTTCCAACCATTTCCTCTACTCATTATTTACAATACAGTTCGGTGCAATATACTAAGGTTTTGAAAAATGTCGAATATATGGTGTTCATGGCATACACTATCAGCCATAAATAATTAAACCCCTTGCAATTGTTTATCATAAAAATATCTAATTTTCTTCGATACCAATCTCACCAGATTTTTATTGACTAGAGATAGATAGCTTGATAGATATGATAAGGTTGAAAATGAGAGAGAGAAAAGGAGAGAGAGAGAGAGAGAGAGAGAGAAAGAGAGAGAGAGAAACGAAAAAGTAAAAAAGATAGATACATAAAGAGAGAGAGAGAAAAAGAGAAAGAGATAGTATGTGTGAAAGGATGAAAAAGGTCGAAAAAGATAGATAGATAGATTGATAGATAGATAGATCGGAACAGACTAAGAAAATGTGTTTTTATCAGCTGAGATCTATCTACTGACCTCTATCCCGACGTAGACAGTTTAGTTCGGTTTTATGAACCATTGTAGGTAATTTAATACCAATTTTTTTTTATACATATACATTGAATATATATGATTTGTAAATACATTTTGTTGGTAACATTTTTAAACGAAACTGGGCTCATTTTTTTGCACACAGTTAAATGGTTTGAAGTAATGATAACTAATCCGAATAACTTAATTTACTTATAATCATTTGTTTGTACACAATTAGATGATTTATATGTAACAGTAACAATTTAACATCAGTCATTTGTTTGGACACATTTAAATAGATATACATGATATGTAAGAGGTTAGTTGGTCGGTTATTTCATTTTAAACTCGTTTGTTTGCCGATTAGTATTGCTATTGTTTCTACACAGTTAAATGGTTTCAATTACTGCTATCAAACGCTTATAATTCAGTTCAACATTAATCATTTGTTTGCAGACAGTGAAGTGGTTACTATTATTGCTATTTAACACTAATTATTCTATTCAAAATTATTCATTCGTTTTCACACATTTAAATGTTTACAAGTATTACTATATATCACTAACAATTTAATTAAACACTAGTCATTTGTTTACACGCAGTAAAGAGTAAAACAGTTCTATTTCTAATAATTCAATTTACGATAATTCATTTGTTTGCACGTAGTTTAAATGTCAAACAGTTCTATTTGACCCATCGAGTGGAGCCTATAAGGTGCAACCACTCCGGATCAGAGTGGACCAGGAAGTCAAGGACCTAGCCAGAGAAATTTATTAAACCAGAAAAAAGGATTTTGATCTTAGAAAAGTGAACTCTATGCATTACTGAAGTGAAAATTGACGGGAATAGATTTTTAAAAGAATTAGTGAAGGTTGTATTTTTCTTTCTTTTATTTTGTGGGAAAAAGTTGATAAATATACTATTCTTGTTCAACAGGAATCAGTCGAAAAGATTGGCGAATTGTTTTGACAGATTGCTGTGTTGGCGAAATCAACGGTATATTTGACCCGAGAACCCAGGGGCGGTCAATCATCGAAGACGGTTGATTACAGAGCACCTTGGATTTGAATTAATATGTTTTTTAATTCGAATGTGGAGAATTTTCTTTAAAAATTTTTTGATGTCAGCATAAAATTAGCAGTAATTCCAAAATGGGTGTGGTGTAATGGTTAAAGCGATGGACTACAGAATCGTAGTACGCGAGTTCGTGCTCCAGTCGCGCTATTACGTTCACTTTCGGACAAATACCCTTGGGAAAGGTATGAACCCCCTTATCCTCCCAGCTATGGGTTAAATAGTACTAATGTTCTTCTAGGAGAATGGCTTTGGCATTAAATAACCAACAAAGGTTGATATGCCATTAAACAACGAAACAAACAGAATGGGGAAGACCACCCTTTTAGGGCAACAGTGAGAGGGTATTTGACTCCAGGTGAGGTATAGCATACAGAAGAGGCTGGCTTAGATATTGAAATCCACATTAGGAAAAAATCACATTGTCAATAACTTTGCCACCCCACCCCTCAGATGAGATATATACATAAAAGCTATGGGTCTTGTCTCTCGCTAGTGAGAGAACGAGAAACGGCTACCTGATTCCACGATACGCTGAGTTTGGGCCTTTGAGCAGACTGCCCTAAGAAAACCTAAGATAATTTGACACTTTGAAAGAAGTGAAGCAAGCCTTAGATAATACGACACTTAGTGAAATAGTATGATACTTCGCTCTTGTACCAGACTCGCGAAAGTTAAGAAGCAAGCAAGAATAAACATAACACGCTACTTGAAATCATCTTATACCCAACTATCAAGGAACTGAGTGATGCTGAGAGCTAAAGATGGAAAGACACAAACATAACTGACATGTGATATTGTCCTATGCCAGACAATAGAAAGCGCGAAACTAAAAACCTAAAAATTTTGCGCTTAACTTTTAATGGTGAAGAATTGACTGTTAATTCGTGAACTGGGTCTCTGACTAAAACATCCCTCCTCTGGGATGGAGGAAATTGTAATCGTATGGGTACAGGGACCATTCAAAGGGCTTATTACACAGAGGGAAAAGAAGTTGATGCGGATTTTAGAAGACTTGAGAAAATGCATTGCAAAGGTGTAATAGCGTAATGGATTTTCAATGCGGGTAAAGAATCGTGTTGTTTATCAAATCGAATTTTTTTTAACTTTTTGTAATGGAAAAGGAATGTCAAAAGTGTTTCATCGTAGGAAGATTCAACATGGCTGAATAAGTCGGTGACAGAAAATTATGAAAACAAAGTAATGACACCTCAAGGTCATTGTTATGAAAAATAATTTACGATTCGTTTGGTAAAAAGAGAATTCTCAAAATGACCGAATTATTCCAGTGACAAAGAAAATTATGAAAACAAAGGGTTAACACCTTTCTGTCATCTGTCCTGATCAAAGAGAACTTTTCAAGCTAAATTTAATACTGGAATTCGCTAGAGAGTTCCTCTGAAAGTGATATTTGGCGAACGTCCCACCAGACAGACGAGTGTGGTACAAGGCCTTTTTTAGGTGGGTCCGGAGGCAGGGCTGTAGCCCAGACATGTCCGGTGGCTCCAAAAATGCCTCGGGCCCCGTCAGCATTCACCTAAAGAGGGGCTCCTCAGGCACCAGGCGATAAGCCTAACCCCTCCAAGGAGGGTTAAAGCCTGGGGGACGGCCCCCTGAGGTTCGAGGATGCCGGTCAAAGCGGACCTCGACCAGCTTATTGACTGTCCGGCACGGATGCCAGACAGTCCACTGAAAAGCCTCAGCTCGAAGCTGATGGCCTTTTGAATTCAACAATCCGCACCAACTCAGACTGAGTTACGAATATACTTATTCAAACAGAAAGCGAAATGGAATTAGATGAAATGGCAGCCAGATTGAAGTCGGAACAGAGTTAGTCTGACCCGTCAGACGAGACGAGATCAAAAGCAAAACGGCAGACTGAGCAGCTTCCCCTGCTTTTAGCTTATTTGACCTTGTATCAGACAGTCCTGAGTAGAGAAAGTGAGGAACCCGTCCAATGACGAGATACCCGCATTCCCCAAAGCTCAAGCATTACTGGAGCCTTACCATCAGATTGTTTGGTGTCAAATCCATGACACTAGTTGGTGGGGGTCTTTACCCCTCTGCAGAGGTGCAGCCAACTGGGCTAACAAAGATGGGTACTTCAACTTGCAATATAATGTTATAGTTTTTAAAAAAATGCAAATGTAATCGAAGAACGGGAAGAAATGCAATATTTGGTTTGGTTTTGGTTTGGTTTTATGGCATATCAACAATTTTAGGTCATTTAATGCCAAATCCTTTTAATACATATATATCAAATATAAAATTTCTAAAAATATTTTGTACATAACATTTGTAAATGAGCCTGAGCTCATTTTTGCCCACGTTTAAATGGTTTCACATATTTCTACCTATATGAATACACAGTTGAATGTCAAACAGTTCTATTTCCAACAATTCAGTTTAGCAAAAGTACACAGTTCCTTGTTCACACAGTCACTTGTTTAAATACAGATTTTTCTTTACACAAAGTTAAATAATTAAACTGTTCCATTTGAACAATTTAGTTTATCAGAAGTAAACAGTTTTTGTTTACACCCAGTTAAATGTAAAAACAGTTCCATTCCAAATAATTCAGTTAAGCATAAGTACACAGTTAAAATGTCAAACAATTCTATTTAACCCATAGATAGGAGCCTATCAGGTACTACCACTTCGGGAAGAGTGGACCTGGGAGTGATGGCAATAAGGAGTACTCTGCGTTCCCCAAAGTTCTAGCATTACTGAAGCCTCACCATCTGGTTGTTTGGTGTCATATCCACGACTCTCGTTGGGGGAGTCTTACCCCTCTGCAAAGATGCAATCGGTGTATTCTATAGCCCCAGCCGAATGGGCCACACAGTTAAATGATCAAACAGTTCTATTTCAAACAATTCGGTTTAGCACAAATAAACAGTTTTTGTTTACACACAACTGAATTTAAAAACAGTTATATCCCAAATAAATGAGTTTAGCATAAGTACATATTTTGAATATCAAACATAGATAGGTTTGGTTTGGTTTGGTTTTATGACGTATCAAGCATTGTAGGTTATTTAGTACCAAATCCATTTGTATACATATAAGCAGTTCTATTTCAAACAATTCAGTTTAACATAAGTACACAGTTTAAATGTCAAAAAGGTGCTATTTCAAACAATTCAGTTGAGCATAAGTATACAGTTTAGTTTTATTTGACCAATCAGGTACTTCCACTTCGGGCCTGAGTGAAACTGGGAGCGATGGCAATAAAGAGGTGTTCTGCATTCTCCAAAGCTCCAGCATTACTGGGGCCTCACCATCAGATTGTTAAATGTCATATCCAGGACACTCGTAGAAGGTCTTACCCCTCTGCTGCGATGCAGTCAGTGTATTCTACAGCCTCAGTCGATTGGTCCAAGTGCAACAAAGCAAAGACTATGGATATACAAACAACAACTAATTTCATTGACTAAAATTTGGTTGTATTTGGATTTTTTAAAATTATAATCAGCAGACGCGAGTGATGGTTCAACTCAGTGACAATAGAATCTTGTTTTTTTAATCTTTGAAATATTTTGTTATAAGAATCAATTTGCAGGGATGCTCATCTATATGAGAATTCCGTTTATTTCTTATGAGAAAAAAAAGGTTAAAATAAGGTGCACGAACGTTTTCGATAATTTTGAAAGTTCAAATAAAAAATAAACCAAAGAGAAAATTAGTCATTATCTCTCTCTCTCTCTCTCTCTCTCTATCTATCTCTGAAAATTGTGATCGATCTGTAATACAGTGCATTGTCTTGGTGAAAGAGCACTTTTTTCTTCATTTGCGGCTGTTTTTTGGCGATTTCTTCCTTCAAACGCACCAATAATGCTATAATAATATTCGCTATTGATGCTTCCTCTTTTCTCAAGGTAAACAATGTTTGCCGATGTTTGCGTCTCTGGTCGCTTTGGAAAGCTTTCACCCGCTGCTGTCCATTCAGCGGTCCGCCGATTATACTCCAGAGTGAAGTGGTGGATCCATTTTTCATTCATTGTCATATATTTATGCAAAAACTCCTTTTAGTGAGTTGGAATAGTTGCAAACAACGCTCTGAATCGTCGACGAGTTCTCCTTTTTGATCGAATGTGAGCAAACGGAACACCCACTATAAACACAGCTTTCTCATTGACAAATGTTCATGCAAAATGGTGAATACACTGCTTTCTGATATCTTCAACTCCTTTGGTATTTCATGCAATTTCAATTTACGATCGGCCAAAACAAATTTGTGGAATTTTTAGTGTTTACCGGGACAGCTGCCGAATTTGGGCGACCTGAGCATTCAGCATCATTTGTGACTGTACGACCGCGTTTTAAGTCAGCATACCACCTATAAACCGTTGTTTCCGACGGAGCAGAGTTCGAATAGTACTAATCAAGCCATTGCTTTACTTGAACAGAATTGTTTCCCATCAGAAAGCAATGCTTTATCAACACTCGAAATTCAGTTTTTTTTCCATTGTTTTAAAAATTTGCAGCGGTTGCTTTACTTAAATAACTGTAATTTGTAAACTAATCATCTAATTGGGCTTAAATTTTGACAACCATATGGATTTGTTATTAGTGGCGCCGTCTATATGTGAGGCCCAGGACTTATTGTGAGATGTGTTAGTTGCTGAGAAAGGTCTGTGAATTTGGTTCCGCTGCAGGAATGCGGGTTTTACGGCACTGTCTCTTTTCTTTCTATTGAACTCTACAGCAGTTCACGAAGACTGAGGTGGCATTGATGATGCTTTGATGTGAATGCTTTGCCAACCTGGAATACCCACTGTCATTGGTAAATTTAAGGGAGGTGATAATATTTTTAAAAATGTCTTTGCATCTCTTTTGAGACACGATTCTTACATTTTGGACGTAAGGCCTTTCTCCAGAAAGAGTAATCATTTGTAGGCGGTGATCGTCAATTCTGGAAAAGTGACCGGTCCAGCGTAGCTGTATTTTGAGGAATATTGCCTCAATACAGGGCATTTTTGGTTGTTTCGAGAACTTTGAATTTGTGATGAAATCATTTCAATTGTTGTTGAGGAATGTGTGGAGATAAAGTTAATAGAATCTTTCAGGAAAGTGGATGTGGAGGTGATATGTCACCCAGAACTCAGCACCATACAGGATGGTGAACAAGTCAACTACGAGGATCATTAAATAAGTTTCCAGACTTTTTTAGTATGGGCACTTTTATTGATAGTACACACATGAAACTCTATTCCCCTTCGAAGTAATCTCCTCCGGCTTCAATGCACTTGTTCTACCGTTCCAACTTCTGGAAGGCACCATAGAAGTACGTTTGTGTGAGCGTATCAATGACCTTCGTCACAGCCTCTTTCATCTCCTCAATTGTCTCATAACGACAGCCTCTGAGTTAAGGGAATAACCAAAAGTCACATGGAGCAAGGTGTGGACTATAGGGAGGTGAGAAACTGTCTTGATGCCCATCTTGGTAAAAAAAAGTCTGTGGCAAGGATGGAGTTGTGGACTAGTGCATTGTCCCGCAGGAAATGCCACTGACCCGATTTGAAGAGTGCTGGCCTCTTCCGACCGAATCTCTTCCTGAACTCCCTTAAAACCTAAACATAGTAACCCTAACCCTAACCCTTTAGCCAATCAAATCTGGTGTATTGACTTCCTTACTCCTCCCACACCTCTCATCATCCCTCACAGATTCCCTACCTTCCTTGAATCTCTTATGCCCCTCAAAAACTGATGCTCGATTCATGCAAGATGGTCGAAAAGCAGTCTGAAGCATTCCATAAGTTTCTGTGGAATTTTATTGCATATCGTTTTTCCTCACGTCCAGATTGCATTTTTGAAATTCACCAGCTGTGACAATCAGGATTTAGTAGGGTGTATTCCAATTGCTGATGTAGCTGTTCATTTGAAGCTGAAACGATGAAAATTGGTCAGTCATCTCATAAGATGTATAGTAATAACATACTGAATTTTCATGAGTCAACGACAATTTTAAATGACTGTAAAAAAGTCTGGAAACTTATTGAAGGCACCATGTATATATAGTAGCGAACATAAAGATCAGAATGATGTTAAGAAAAAGTCTAAATGTGAAATAACTTTTTATTTTAAAGTTTCATAGAAAAGTCTGTCAAGGAAAAATAAGGATATAAAGGTAAATTATATAATTCCGAAATATAAAGCTCAATGAACTTATTTTGATAAAGTTATAAGAATGATTATATAACATTCGAAAAAATTGATGATCAAAAACATCAGAACAATTAAATAAATCCGCAAAACTTAATAGTTATTTTGTATAATTAAAACAAATTTAGGGTAAGAATATCGAATAGGGTATTTTACCAAATTACACCAACTCTTTACCGGCTCTTGCATTGTAAACGTTTCGAAAAAATCTGTGACATCATAGGAACTTAGAAAACTGATTGTCAGTTTACGTAATGAAGATAAACTCTCAATTGGGGATATTTCAAAGACTGTGAGGAAACCTAAAAGTGTTATTCATATTATGTTAAGAAAACGTTGGGAAACTGGATCATGTGAAGCCAAGAAAACATCTGGCAGGCCTAGAAAAACTATCACAAGGGAATACATGGATTAGTAATGAATCAAAAAAGGATTGATCAGCGACAGCAACCGCTATTTCTAAAAGAGCTTATGCTAACCTTGGCGTTAAAATACCAAAGCACACTATTTCCCGAAGACTTAATAAAACAAATTTAAACAGCCGTGTGGCTTCTACGAAGCCTTACATTTCTAAAAGGAACAAATTAAGCAGATTTAAATTTGCCATTGAACACATTACATGGACTGAAGAACAGTGGGACGTGTTCATGTTAGTGATGAGGTTGTGACAGAAATATTCGGCGCAGTTCTAAGGAACGATATACCCCTCTGTTGAATTTGGAGGAGGAAGTGTGATGGTGTTTAGCATTATTTCTGCTGCTGTTACAGGACCTCTTTTGAGGTTATACGGTAAAATTAACGCAAATGTATACAAAAAGATATTGAAGAAACATGTTGTACCTAATCTGAGAACTGCAATAAATCAACTTACTGTATTTATGCAAGATAACGCTCCGTATCACACAGCGAAGTTTGTGAAGATATTTCTTTCTGAGAAGGATGTTACTTTCATGGAGTGGCCAGTTCAAAGCCCAGGCATGAATCCTATTGAGAATATTTGGAAGTTACTAAATGAAAGAGCTAAGGAAAAGAATCCAAGAAACGACGAAAAACTATTGACTAATTTGAAAGGAGAATGGGAGAAAATATCCGTTGATAAATGCAAGACATTAATTCGCTCGTGTAACAAAAGATGTCGAGCTGTTATTGAAAGTAAAGATCTACACATCAAGTACTAATGAATTATGAATGCTATTTTCATTTAGATATGATGAATCCATCATAATAGTATGATTTTATTAATCGTTCTGATGTTTATGATGATTTTTTTTTTCGAATGTTATATAATTATTCTTATAACTTCATCACAATAAGTTTATGGAGCTTTATATTTTGGAATTATATAATTTACCTTTATATCTTTATTTTTCCTTGATAAACCTTTCCATGAAGCTTTAAAATAAAAAGTTTTTTCACATATAGACTTTTGCTTAACATCGTTTTGATCTTTATACTCACTACTATACATATACTGAAATGAATAGGTCTACAAAAATATTTGTATTTTTTTTTAGGATTTTTTCTCGCATATGTGTATGTTTCCAGCTTCTTGCTTTCGTCAGAGAACATGTATGGCACAAGGCATTATTAATGGGGCATTCAGTAACTCTCAAGGTCGCAGTTTGAATAGTTTTCAGTTGGTTATGGTTTTATATGGAGGCATCTCCTCTCTTTTTCTTAGAGTGTCTTTAATTTAGTCTGCTTGACACCTCATTTGCTTTTGATTTTTGATACGTTTTTTTCGTTGTTTGTGTGTGTGTGTGCGTGTGTTGGAATGGTTTCGGATTTCATCTTCAGTTTTTTTTCTCTGTGTATGCGTAAATGTGTATCTTGAAGTTTTGTGCGTGTGTGTGTGTGTGTGTGTGGTACTGTGGTTTGAAATATTCTGCAAATTATTTTTTACAAATAATTTTTGTGTGTGTATATCTATATACATATCTATGTATGCTTGTGTCTATTTGTGTGTGTGAATGATTCTTGTTTTATTCATCTTCGGTTTAAATTTATCGATAAATTTCTTTTCCTTAATTTGAAGTAGTGTGTAGTCGTTAGTTTGGTATATGGGCATTATTTTGAATTCACCTTGACAACATTCATATAGGTGTTTCGATACATTTATTTTTGTGCTTTTCGGGTTCCTTAATTCTCTCTATATATATTTATAAACTAAAATGAATCAAGATCTCACCTTTGTACAACTGTTTCATCTGACGAATATGTTTGTTATTCTATAGAAAGCATATGACTGAGGGTGACCATTTGTTGGCCGATCCAGAACACTTCCAATGCCTTGAAACTTCGAGAGGATTTCAGAAATGCTACTTCTTAAAATTCCACGTTCCTTAGCTATTTTTTGCTGGCCCATATTTTTAACCATCTTCACTTCCCCATTTTTTTTTAAATTCTCCATTATCTTAAATATAAGAATTATATTAGCAGAGGAACATTTTGTTTTAAAATACTCTATCATGATTAGTTTATGTGAGGTGGTCGAAAACTTTTGCACGGCTATTTTTCAGGGTGGTCTCGCATCTTACTCTCTCATTTAGAACTATTCCCACAAAATATGATGATTGTGTATGAAAATAATTCAACAGATTGATGCAGCTCTAAAAAAAACCTAATATGAAATATTTACTTATAAGTTGGAGATTAGTAGAAATTTACAAATGTTTAAAATAGACAGTCTTTTGCACGGTGTTATATATATATATATATATATATATATATATATATATATATTAATTAACAAAAGAAAGAACCTACCACATTGTGGATTTTGCTGTGCGAGCAAATTAAAGAAGGAAAAAAAGCAAAAAATACCTTAGCCTTGCCAGCTGTGGAACATGAAAGTGATTGTAATACCATTCATAATCGGGGTCCTGGTAGCAATACCCAAGAACACAGAAAAGAGACCCCATTAATTGAAGATTTGAGGAAGACTTGAAACCGTAGAATAATAAAGTAAAAATTGATAATACGTAGGAGGCTGTGTAGCAATAGAAATAAAACATAATTAGTGAATGTAGCAAATTGGCGCAAAAATAATACAACAGCTGGCATGACTGTGAAGGGAGTATCCACTGGTGCAAGAAACTACATTTTTCACCAAACTAACAATTGGTGCATTTAAAAACCAGAACCTGTCCGAGAAAATGAAACACTTAAAATTCTCTGGGACTTTGAGAAATCTAGAGTAGAAAACCAGACTTAGTTAAAATTAATAAGAACTTGTACATATTTTGTTTTTAAGCAGAGGAATTAATATTGTGAATTGAATTACTACGACCAGAAAATCCGGTGAACACCCACGTATGACATACGGGAACACTGGACAGCTGTTTCGACCATATTAAGTCTCATCAGCAGTGTATACAATAATCTCCACCACTGGAGATCGAACCAGCGACCACAGATTTTAGTGCCGAAACTCTACAACTGAGCCACCAGTTCATATCGCACGTAAGTGACACCAAATCAACTAGTCATGGTAATTGCGCGGCCAATTAACCTAAATGTGTTCGCCGGATTTTCTGGTCGTGGTAATTCAATTCACAAAAAAGAACTTGTTAACAAGTGGATTTTGCCATTCCAGCTGACCATAGAGCGAAAATTAAAAAAATGAAAAATTCGAGAAATACCAGAACCTTACCAGAAAACTGAAAAGATTCTGAAACATGACAGGAACGGTATTACCTATCGTAGTTGGGGCTCTTGAAACAGTTCCTAAAATTCTGGAAAAGATACTTGGGAACCAGACATAAGAGGAAAAATTGAGACCAACAAGTCCACCACACGACTAAAGTCGTCTATAGTACTTAGAAGAGACTTTGAGAGCTGATAATACTTGCTGGCACGTAGACCTCTGTAAAATACTTGTTATTACTTGTGTGAAAAACTCACAAGGAATGAAATGATAATAATAATGTTGAATAAAAAATAGAAGTCGTCTTTCAGAGTTTTGCAACCTTCGGGCAGATTATTGAAGCATTTCTGCTCAAATTTAGGGTCTAAGTAAGTTTTGGGGTACACATTTTGAAAGGGGGATATAGTTAGTTGACCAGAGAAAAAACTGGCAAAACATTGGATGAATGGTTGTATTGTAAAATCAAAAACTGGCGAGGAAACTTTAAAGGTTTTTGTAGTTAAATAAATAAAAAAAATTTAAATAAATAGAATTAAATAAGTAAAATTCAATTAATGATAAAATAAATAAGTAAAAATTGAATGAACAAAAATTAAATAAAGACATTAAACAAATAATATTAAATAAATGAAAAGAATTAACCTCAGGCAGAGGTGAACGGAAAGTGATCAGGTCCCCAGCACGAAAAAAAATTTACCCGGAGTCCATTTTCAATCACCAGTTCCATAAAGATATGTTCAATATTAACGAGTTGTTTTGAAAGTACCATGTCTATCATAAAAATGAGACAGCAATAGGGGGAGAAGGGTATTTATTTCAAGTACTATGGTGTACAATTACAAAGATATCTAGCTAAATATATAGAATGTCTCAATATATATGGGACCAATGTGACTGCGAATAGCTCAACTAATAATGATGTGTTCTTTTTTGTTTCATATTTGAAAATAGTATACTATAACAACTATTAATCCTTGACCACAATGCTTTCAGCAAGAGAGGAAAATATCTTAATAATAATAAAAAAAAAACAACATTTGATTTGATGTCGCTAGCTCAAAGGATGCATTTTTTACATGATGTATTCCAAATGAGGGCCATTGCGCTTGTCTCAGTTATAAATCTTTTTCATATTAATGGGTTGAATCTATTTTGAGACACCAGTATATTAATAGAAGAGCAGGAATTGATTCATTTGAGACCGCTCCAAAATTGAGACTTTTCATCCACTTGGTGCTTTTTATGACCGCTCAAGCAAATCCCGATCGTTAGTCTGAGTAACAACAAGTCAACTCAGGTCTCAAGGACTCTTCTCGGTATTCCAGCCGATCTCAACAGTTTAATCTTGATTCGGCTTTTGCATTCCAACTGTTCTAGTCCTCTTTCTGTAAAATAATTAGGGTGGTAATTATTTTATTGATAATTGATTATATTAATTATTTTATTATTTCCTTTGGTGAGGTGTTGGACTGGTAGTAAATCTATGAGTGTAAGGGTACTTCGTCGCAAAAATTCATATGGTGTAATTTTTGCCTATGTGGTGGGATGTCAAGTTTGACAGATAGTTTTGTAGATCACTGGAGAGAAGTTGGAACAACTGATCCGTTTGTATTTCAAAATCCCAGAGAATTTTATGCGTCTTGTTCTCTAAACGCCATACAAAGGTATTATTTATTACTATAGCATTCATTATAAACAAAAATATGGATATGTCTAAAATCATCCATGCAATTGTTTTTTCGGTTAAAGTTGTGTTGTGATTTTTTTTTTTTTTCATAATTTTAATGCGGTACAGTTTATTTATTGATAATACCTAATAATATCTGTTTTAGTCATGTAATATTTCACGGAAAATAATAAAAGTCTGTTATATTTGATTTAGAAGAAAATATAGACTGGCTTTATACTTTTCTTTTTTAAATTCTTGCTGATTCATCTTGACTTCGTTTAGACGTCTAGACAGTGGTCTAGATATCTAAACATCGTTACTTCATTCTAAATGTTTTTCAGCAGTTAACACACATTCATTTTAACATTAAATTTTTAAAGTTTTTAATGACTCAATGTCGATACTATCTATCTATCAAGTTAGCTAGCCAGCTATCTATCTATGTATTGTATGTATTATTATTGTATGTATGTATGTATTATTTATTGTATGTATGTATTATTTTCAGCTTTAGGGATAAGTAACTTACCTATAGTTGTTTGTCATGGTGGTTATGTTGTAATGATAATGTAATGACGCTATGGTAACAATGATATTACTAATGCTTCATCAAAAGATGTACTTCTGTAAGGATTCACTTTATCAATAGCGAGTTTGAGAAATATGATGATGCGGGAAATTACAGTGGCACACACATTTATATATATATATATATATATATATATATATATATATATATATATATATATATATATATATATATAAAACGGTAGCAATTATGAGAGTGAGAACAATTCGGATCAATGAAGCCTGTGTGAGATTTAGTAAAAACCAGTGAACTATCGTTGTCACTTCTTACAAGAACTTGTCACAAGACCTTGTAAGGAAGATAGACAATATGACCACAATGATATCTAAAAAAAAAATTAATAAAATTAAAAAGAAACTTTTCCTTTTTACTGTTCCAGCAATTGACATTTTCATTCTAAGAGACAAAACAGAAAATTTAAAAAATATCAGTAAAGCGGATGGACATGCAATCCGATTTTATCAAGTCCTTCATGTCCATCAGAAAAGATTTTTCAATACCCCCTCACAAAAAAGGAAAAAAAGAAAAAAAAGTGAATTCCAACATGATATTCGATCCGAAGAAAGATGAGATCTGGACATTCACCCACAGTTCTCTTAGAATTCATATGTCAATACAAGTTTACATCATTTGAGACATGGTCACATTATTTTCGCACTCTTTCCATTTTACAGCATCTCCACTATATTCCCTGTATGTTATATATATATATATATATATATATATATATATATATATATATATATATATATATATATATATATATATATATATATATCACTCTCTTCAAATCTATCTATCTACTATGTTCATTATATATCTATCACAGTTCCTACCTATCTACTGAATGCGATGTCAACATATGCAACATTAATGCATATTCTACTATGCACAGATAGTCGAAATTACGGAAATCTGGTCTCTCGATAAAAATAAAAACCAGATTTCTTCAAAGCTGTTGCCTTGTCAGTACAACTGTATGGTTGCACCTCTTTTACTCTAACAAAACGCTTAGAAAAAATGCTTGTTGAGAACTGAACAAGGATATTGCGTACTGTATTGCACACAACAAAACATCAGTTGTACCTCTAGTCTCGTAAACCATCCAAATAAAACAAGCAAGATATGCTGGGCACTGCTGGAGAAGAAAGGATGAACTCATTAGGGACATTCTTTGATGGACTCCAACAAATAGATACACCAGTAAAGACTTACATTCATCAGCTCTGTGCGGACACTGAATGCCATCTTGAGGACTTACCAAGAGTGATAAACAATACAGACGAATGGCGGGAAAAAATTAAAGGAATCAGTGCTCTCAGTGCGCACATATATATATATATATATATATATAGAGAGAGAGAGAGAGAGAGAGAGAGAGTGAGAGAACGTGGAGGAATGAAAGAGAGAGAGAGCGAGAGAGAGAGAAATGGACAGATTAACGTGTAAATTACGCAATTATTAAGATAAGACAGACATCTCCCTTAATCTGATATATCTACCAAAATTACATGAAAATATTTTGAAAATCTGTAAATTAGATTTATTTAAATTAATAATTTGGCTTCAATCACGAACGACAGACGACTTCTGAATCTCCTGCCAGCCTTTCTAACGGTCTCCTTTAAATTTTTAAATGTTGCTATTATCCTTGCTTCAGCTCATCTTTGATATTGCACGGAGTTTTTGTGGTCTCTTGCTCGACTGCGCTCCATTTATAGTATCAAAGGGATTACAATATTGAGAGTTAAGAGTGATGTGGTCTCAGAAATTGTCTGGTTGCTAACACTGAGTTCTCCTCCATGTGCGTTATAGTGCAAAGTCCTATTGCCAGATATAGAATCTTCGAGCAGCCACTCTCTTAATCCAGGGCAGCACTACCTTTTCAAGGCACTTTAAGTTGGCCTCCCTTTTTAGTCTGATGTCACGTGGGAAGATAAATGGGGGTATAACATTATCATCGCTAGTTACCATCCTAAACACCATGATGTAGACTGGGTGTTTGGTTTTCATCACTATCGGCACATCTTGTGGGGACAGAGCAAGCCAACTTGATTTCTTCCAAAGTGAATCTGCGTCTATACTACAATATGGATTCTCGACATGAACGCTAACAAAACGCATCAAGAAAATGCTAGATGTGAACTACACAAGAATGATACTTACTGGCTTGAACAAATCTTGGAAACAGCACTTCACAAAACAGCAGATGTACAGCCACCAACTTCTCATCTCACAAACCAACTTCTCATCTCACAAACCATCCAAGTAGGCCCAGCCGTAGAAGTAAGAACGAACTCACCGATAACGTTCTTTTATAGGCTGCTATACATGGACACGTTAGTGTTGATCGATTTGTAAAGACTCACATACATCAGCTCTGTGTGGACACTGGATGCAACCTGGGTGGACCTGCCAGGAGCGATGGATGATAGGGACGGATGATAACTGAAAGTCAGGAAATTCCGTACTGTCATCGCTACTTGATGACGATGATTATGATGATGAATATTCTTTTTATAAGATTTTAAAAAATTAAAATTAGTAATATGTATCAGAATAGGAAAAGTAAATGTTGCATGAATTCTGAATGATAGAAAATAATTTGATTTGTAATGGATGAAATTAAAAAATGATGGCGCTGAGAATGAAAAGCATTTATTAGAAATGGGATAGTTATTATTGTTTAGAAATATGGAGGACGAATTGACATTTATAAATATAGAATGTTCAAAATAATAATGCATTATGAAAAATTAAATATTTTCAGTGATTCATTTTTAATATTTTCTTAATTTAATCATGGCATTTTGATGGAATTATTTTTATATCCGTGTAAATCATAAGAAAGATATTTTATATACTTTTGATCCAAAGATATATTTCATTCTAAAGAAAAATTCAAACAGAAATCCACAGAAATACTCCAATAAAAAGCGAAAATTCTACGCTGCTATTCCTTTTTATAAAACCATTTTCACAAAATATTAAAAGCATGTGCCCTCAGATTATGAAGCTTGTCAACACCTATCGTAAGAATTTGTCGGAGTATTTGTGGGATGATTAGTTGTTAAAGTTGTTTCGCGTGATAAATATCCTAATTTTAACAGCATATAATTTACTGGGATGGATATTTTTGGATTTTTTAAGCTGCAAGGTACACTCTTTCTAGGAACATATAGTCTTGATTTGAAAAAATATACATTTAAAAGGAGTCAGAGCTGAGTTATTTATACCGTCTCTGCCTCCGACTATAGCAACTCAAAATTCCCTCCTACTCCAGCTCCATGACTCTATAGCCATAAGCAGTTATATATATATATATATATATATATATATATGAAGCTCTTTCTTTACTTTTTTTTCCTCTTCCACTTTCTTTCTCTCTTTCTATCCTTAATTTTTCTCCAATATCCATGTCACTTTTTATTAACTTTTATCAATTTTTTTTGATTTCCAACTATTATCGTAGCTTTCATTTTCTAATGATTTACTTGTAAGTTTACCAGTTGTTTTATTGGGTTTTTTTTGTCTTTTTTTGTTGTTTATTCTCTTTTTTATTTCAACATGGTAAAAGAATTTCAGTCGACCGATGCTCCTACTTTGCCAATATAACTGACACCACAATCTCGAATCCATAGACAAATAAAATTGGCAATTCATTCGTAAAAAAATCCATCATCCATAAGACGAAGTAATTTTACGAATATTAATGTCATAAAAATTACCTAGATTTAAATTACATATTTTTAGGAATTGCATAAATTTTTATTAAAATAATTATAATGATAATTATTATTGTTCAAAGTTAATATGTGTAACCAACCGATTTGCTACAGACATTTCAATTTATTTAAATTGCATATTTTTTTAAATTAAATAGAATTATTATCATAATATTTATTTTTAATATATTTTTGAACTAACGTGTTTCTTCAACCTCTCTGCCACGGGCAGAATTCGACTCAAGATCTATTTTTTAGTTCAAGCGGAGTACACCTGGTTTAATTCATAGTTTTCTTTCTCCATGATTGGATGCCTTACCAAGGTTAAAGAAGTATGTCGATTCTATTATTTACCCATGAATTCATCACTTTCCCAAGTGATGAATTTCATGCCTCTCCCGAAAGCATTAGCGCAAAGGGAAATGCCAACTGCCGCATCCAGGATTTGAACACGACTCGGTGATTTTATTTCCAACAAGGATAACCATTGCACTAACAATGCCTGACTGTATTCGAATCCCTATTAAATTAAGTTATGTCAATTGTCATATCCCGAACTGTTTATTCACATCTTTCAATCTTTTGACGAATATTTTCATTAAGTAGTTGTGTTGCTATCCCGGATTTCATGACATCTCTCTTACTTGACAGTGCCCATTTCCCCTCTTATTGTTATATTCCGCTACGACTTGTAGCCTTTCGCTACAAGTTCAATTTTTAAGTTGAGTAATATTGGTTTGAAGTCAGAGTTTTCCTTCTCCTTGACAGGTTACCAAACCAAAACTAAAGAATCCATTCTACCCAACAATTTAACCACAGCTGGGTACAGAACAGATGGATTTTAAGCCTTTCTTAAGGAAACGCAAACAGCCTCGTCCAGGTATTCAAGCCAGCTCACCGATTACGAGAAAAACGGCAATGAAAGAGTATTCCATACTTTCAAGGTCTCCGGAATCAATGCTGCGCCATTACCATTATACATCAGTCTCAAAACAAGAACCTTACCATCAGACAATAGTGTGATGCTCAGAACATTCTTATTTTGGGGGGAGGGAGGGGGCTACTCTTCTCTAAGGGATGCAGACAGCGTCTTCTAAGCCCCGCCGATAGAGCGGTCTCTTTATCTGAGTAATAATCTTTTAGAAATTTAAGATTTTATTTCAAAATAAGAAATATACCAAAAATGTTCTATTTAAAATTAGGGTTGTACTTTTGGAAAAAAAAATGTTAAAAATGCTGTATTTAGAATTATTTAAAACATATTGATTTATTCCTGCATTTTTTTTTTCATTGAACTTTTCCATTCTCAGTAAATAATCAGTTTCTTGAGGACATGAAGCTCATTATCAATGTTAAATATTGAAAGAAACTCGCTAGATTGGCCATTATAGACCCACCAACATCAAATAGGGATTCTCGTGACCTTCATTTCCAGGTTACCTGACCTTCATTGAGCAACGAAAAATTCGATCAGCTTTCACTCTCCCTCTCTACATACTAACGATGACTGTGTCTAACAACACATCTCTGAGGGAGAGGTCTTTCAATTACCGAGTAGTCCTACTGTCAAAGATTTGTCATGATCTTCTCAACTCCTCAGTCACGTCTCGTATAAAATAAACAAAATATCATACTATTATGAACATATTCACAACTTGAAGAAGATTACAAAATAGATTGTAGATTATTCGTCTAGTTGTTCTCTGATTTGTACAGATTAAGGTGTAAGTTTATACCATGGCAATGGAGACAATCGATCTCAACCTATTATCTATATCATTAATTGAAAAAAGTTGTTTTGTCTATCCTCAAGAGACTGTGAATGGATTTGATGGAGAATTATTAAATTTAAAATCCATTTTGATGCATTTTTATAGTAAAATCATTTACAAGGCACTCTACTATTAAAATCATGTTCAATACATATATTTTGTAAATTATCATTTTTAATGAGTAGAGAACAGAAGATTAGTTGTCTTACCAATATGCCCAACTAATTTGCCAGTAACTGGTTGCTTGGGAGTGAGGAAAGGTGATAGCATCAAGTGAAAAACAACCTCGTCAGGGATTTGAACACAGCTCGTCAACAAGCACTACAGCACATGCACATCTTACATTCTGGCCGATGTGCTAACATATACGCCTATCGACTTGAGGTGTAAGTCTATGAAAGTAAATAAATGTAGCGTGTCCGTTAAAACTGACCTAGCGTCAAGCTGAAACAGATACTCTGTAAGGATCAAGTTTTTGCTCTTCCTCTCATTTAACGTGTCACTTTATATTAGCATTCATGTTGGCTTGCATTTCAAAATTGATGTAAATGACGACGGACTTTTCTTTGTTCGATATCCGTCCATTTGAATCCGTCCATTTGAATTGCATCGACATTCATCAACACCCAATGGACATTCCAGCCATCAGAATTTGCGGGCGTGAAAAGCAAATAAACATTTGATGAATTGTGGCAAAATTAACAGAACACAGATTGTCTTAAATCGGCGGCACGTGTTTAGTATCTCGTCAATTTCACTTTAATTACGTTTGACACATGAGAATGACAGGCGCACATATTTCATTTACATGTAAAAGTAACATCTCTCTACTTATCAATTTCGTTATATACACTATCACTTTTAACAATTTATTTCACAAAATTTTTTTATAAACCAAAGCTACTATGATTTTATCATTTCTAGTGAAACATCATAAAATCAAAACAAATATTTTTAAGTTTTAAGTATTACATAAAAAGAAGTATACCAATGACAAGTTCTTAAAATAAAAAGTGAATTTTCAGTTAAACTAAACATACCAGGAATTTGTATTTGCTCTGTGGTTTCAGAGAGTGGCATAAGTGTCGTATAAGCGTATATACCATTTAATGATGTTCAAATGTCTTACTATGTTATCATCTTACGCATATTGTATATTTTTCACAAGTTCTATCACGAGTAGAGGGCTGGTAACGTGGGTAGACTTAACCGGCTGAAAGCCCTCAGTCAGGATTCTGCATTTTAGGTAGCAATAGCCTTATCGTAATATTACTTTAAGTCTCCATGAACAGACTCTTCCGTCAGACACCTATATAGATGAGCTCTCTCCATAAGAAGCTGCTAGAAAAGGTGAAATAAAAATTTCCCGTTTATTCTTTATTTTATTTGTTCGTTTGCTTTTTTACTGGTGAGTTTACTGTGACTGATGGTGGTTTGTTAAATGAAAATACGAAACAATAGTAAGAAACAGAACTTATGCAAAAGAGCTTATTTCCCTAAACATAAACTAGAATGAAAGAACCTTATGCGAAGTAGTAAAAACAAAGAACATCAAAGTCTTAATATAAAAACAGGTGCGCTCTCAGAAACACGTTATATAGCCATAATGAGTGAATACACATGGATGAAGAATCATCATAACACTTCTTTATAAAATATATCTCTCTTTATTTTTGTTGGAGTCAAAGCTTCTGTGTTATGTGAGAGAGAGACGGGGAGAGACAAAGACAGACTTCTATATTGAATCATAACTTCTTTTCTTGACTATGCTACGCAGTGTTATCCTCAAGACTCCACTTCGCACTTCTTCTGCTTCTTGGCCGGGGTACTCTGCGGGCGCTCTCAGAAACTGCAAAATGGCATTGACTCACACTGCCTCCGACTCCAGCTCACTCGGACCCTTACACAGCATCTGCATAGATAATTTCAAAACGCCCACGACTTCCGATAAATCACATGATTGCTTCCGCTTATTTACCCGGGTGCGTCTTTTCAGAGACATCTCCGATAGACGGCTCGGTCAAGAGTTAATATGCAACAAACATTGTAATTGGGTTAGGACGAAATACTGGGAAATGCATCAAGCTTTACATTGTTCTGGGCAAGAAAATCGGAGGGAGAACGGAAAAATAGCGGAGTGGGATTTGCTCTTAAATCTAAATTGACAGGAACTTTTGAAACCAGAATAAAAAGTGAATCGCGATTACTTCAATTATACTCTGACTTCAATTGACTAAGGTATTAGTAAAATGCTTTTTCGTCGGAAGTTAAAACATAAAGTTAAATGGTTTCATCCAAGATCCTGACAGGTTCATATGAGAGACTGATAAATGTAGTATTCGTGTAGTAAGAAGTGATGAGTATGACACGGACTACAAGCTAAATTTAAGTTCAGGATTGGCAAGAAAATTTGCAGCAATGAATTAAAAGCCCCAAAGTGAATTAATGTTTCAAAATGAATAATTAATCGAGGATAAATTTATCAATCTTCAATGCAGAGGAGTTGTAAAGACTAGGTTTATATCCTAGGAGCTTTAAGAATCGGAAACATTGGGATTGGTTTCATAGCAACAACTCTGCTATCAATGAAGTAAAAAAAAAACTCTTTATTCAAGTCTTTGTAAGATCTAATCCTACAAAACTTATAAATGTGTATGATAAGTTTCGAAGTATTAATCTTCTTTAACTTGTTGAAAAGGTGCTCTCAAGACACTTACTTAATCATTTAATAAGATATATTTGTCCACAATCTAGTTTCAGGTCAGGCAGGAGTACAACAGATACGATATTTTGTGCTTGGCAACTCCAATATACATGCATAGAACATACGAGGTGCATACGACAAGTTTCCAAACTTTTTTCGTATGGGCATTTAAAATTGTCGTTGACTCTTGAAAATTCAGTATGAGATGACTGACCAATTTTTATGATTTCAGCTTCAAATGAACAGCTACAGCGGGAATTGGAATACACCCTACTAAATCCTGATTGTCACAGCTGGTGAATTTCAAAAAGCAATCTGACACTTTAGAAGACCGATATGCAATAAAATTCTGTTTTAAACTTGGAAAGAAATGCCACAGAAACATATGGAATGCTTCAGACTGCTTTTCGACCATCCTGCATGAATCGAGCATCAGTTTTTGAGTGGCATAAAAAATTCAAGGAAGGCAGGGAGTCTGTGAGGGAAGATGAGAGGTGTAGGAGGAGTAAGGAAGTCAATACACCAGAGTTGATAGGGCAAACAGTTAGGGTTAGGGTTACTATGTTGAGGTTTTAAGGGAGTTTAGGAAGAGATTCGGTCGGAAGAGGCTAGCACTCTTCAAATTGGGTCAGTGGCATTTCCAGCAAGACAATGCACCAGTCCCTGTCACAGACTCTTTTACCAAGATGGGCATCAAGACAGTTTCTCACCTCCCTATTGTGACGGCAAATTGACTAAAAATCCCAAAACGGGACTTTTATTTTCGCACGTGTGAAGACGGGGCAGGTTGGCACTTGATCCCCTACCTAATAAGTCCTCGTTCAGAGTTTTTCTCTCGGGCATATAAGAACTGGCATATTACGTGAGGGATCAATTTAGAGACAGACTGACCGCCGCTGGCAAAGGGGTTCCAAATTTCACACTAACACACACCCACCAGGCCGCTAAACTTCCTTCCCCTCGACAATGGAAGATAATGAGCCTATAGGTTTTAGTCGTAATAATATTATATTGTAGTAGTCGGCAACTCCGGTTTCCCGTGTGATATTTTTAAGGAATTAATAGGACAACTCTAAGCAAGATAACATAAGGCGAATAGAAGCTAAAAAGGAAATGTGACAACAACAAATTCGTTGTAGAACGGCAAAGAACAACATAGACCACATGGTAACATAAAAATACATGATTTCCTTTACAACTGTTATATACACTTTCAAAGTGTCAAAACATATAATAATTGGACAGTCCACGAATATAAATGTCTTTTCTTGACTTTTGTTTTCCTTCAAATCGAGAGAGAGAGAGAGAGAGAGAGAGAGAGAGAGAGAGAGTGGTATACAAAATTTGGGTATAAAGGAGAAATGGCCCCAAAGTTACTTATCTTATTTTTCGACGGGGTTCCACTGGAGAATCTTTCTTCTTTCACGGGCTAATAGACTTTGTTCTATTTTTTTTTTTTACACTGGCTTGAAGAACCTGGGGTCCTTCGTGTCTCAGTAATTTTTTTGTCTTCCACCCGGAGTAAAATGGATATGGTTCGTCTGCCCGCTACGAACCCTGCTCAAAAACTCCTCTCTCTTACTATTTTCTTCCGCTGAGGGGAAGGGGTCCCCACTTCCGTTTTGGGGTCCCAGCCAATCATTTGGCTTCTCTCTTCTTCCCCTTGGTGTCCGGCGACCTGAGGTTACTAAGTACCAACACCTGTTGATATCTCCTCTGTGACATACATTCTTCCTTAACGGTCACTTTTTTGACGGATCGCCACTGTTCATTCCAACGGGAGGATAGTATTACTCTTATTTCTATCGTCTCCATGGGCTATCACGTGACACTATAGTCCACACCTTGCTCCATGTGACTTTTTGTTATTCCCTTAACTCAGAGGCTGTCATTATGAGACAATTGAGGAAATGAAAGAGGCTGTGACGAAGGTCATTGACACGTTCAGACAAGAGGACTTCCTTGGTGCCTTCCAGAAGTTGTTGGAACGGCACAACAAGTGCATAGCAGCCGGAGGAGATTACTTCGAAGGGGACTAGAGTTTCATGTGTGTACTATCAATAAAAGTGCCCATACGAAAAAAGTCTGGAAACTTATCATATGCACCTCGTAATAAGTCTCTCTATTTATCTATCTATCCACATTTGACACAATAAATAGGGAAGATATATGGTTAATTAAAGGCAAGATAGGCTACGATTCAATCTTTTTGAAATATTCAATGATCGAAGTGTGAAGGCTAGGTTTGTTTGGTTTAGTCAGTGTATTCTACAGCCCAGCCAACTGAGCTTGTCCATGTTGGCTCACAATGGAGAGCTCTCAAATGTGATAGCAGTCTATAATGAAGTCAAGAAGGATAATATACAGAAACTAAACATAATTACAATATATTCGGCAAGAATCATTGTCTATGCCTTCCATGACAGATGTAATTCGGGTGAATATAAGATTTTGGACAATTTGACGAATCTTTAATCATTCTCGCTTTAATTTTAAATCCCAAACCCTCAAAGCACTCATCAGAAAACTGCTATACGTTGAAGAAACCAACGTTGTAACTTACTCCTTGATATGCAGGATATCATTTATAGGTTTTCAGTCGCTTATCTAAAATTTGGATTGACAATAATTTTGAAGAAAACCAAAGTCATGAACCATAAGTTGAGCCTGCTATATTTCTCAATGGAACTAGATTAGGAGTAGAGAACTCCTTTTTCTATTAGAGAAATGTCAATACTAAGGATGGAAACTTAGACCCTGAGATTTTTTGGAGAATTCAGAAAGTTTGTGTAACATTTAGCTGTACCAACTGAACATGCAACGATTAACGTTTACCATACATGTGTCTTGACAACCTTATTGTAATCCTCAGAAAAAAAGACGACATATTAAGCTAGTTGAGATTTCAACGAAAATGTTTGTTGAAAATCCTTAAGATTCACCAGCAAGATTTTGTATTAGATATTGAATTTTTCAAGAAATCTGCCTGTTTAAGCATACAATGTTTGATAATCAAGAATAAAATGCATTGGGAAGGACACCTCGTCTGCATGACATATGATAAGCCCCCTAAATACCTCTTCTGTGGTGACCTTGCCAATAAAAAATGTCCTCGACATAAACCAAGAAAAAAATATAAATATCGTCTTAATGAAAACTTGAAGTTTTTTTTATTGATTGGAAAAAAAGAAAAATACAAGTAGAACTAAAGCGTGTTTTGTCAGGTGGTTTTGAGATTGAGAACGTTGATCCTGCAATTGTCACCTGTAATAAAAATCTGGATATGTTAACCATATCAAATCACATAATAATTCATAAACTCTACAAATTTATAATCTTTCGTTGCCATCTTGATCTCATCGTAATACGTAGGTTGTTGGTGGTAAAGTGTACAAATCAAGTGCCGTATTAAAAAGACACATGAAGATTCCTAAAAATGATATTCCACAGGAGGATTCCACAAAGCTATTACTAAGTTCAAGTTCACGTTTGTTTTAAGTCTTGTCAGTAGGTGTGCTTAACGGTCACTTTAGAGCTCATAAACGGAAATGTTTGAATCATAAGTTTAGCGGGGAAAATGGGAATTATGTCAAGATGTTGCAATCATATATATATATATATATATATATATATATGTGTGTGTGTGTGTGTGTGTGTGTGAAGGAAAATGAGAGAGTAGAGAAAAAGAGGGTAAAATAGAATAAAATGGAAGGAGAGAGAGCAGTATCGGTACTTTTGGAAGATCATGAAGGCTTTAATAGGAGATGTTCATGAATAATAAAACTTGCCCAAGATTTATATTGCTTTCTTGTATACTGGTTTTGGTCCGCTACAATTTAAGGTTTTAATAAATTTATTTGCCAGCGGTCACGAGCAGTTTTAGTTAATTGATTGAAACCTAATTGCAAATAGTTCATGGGACGAAGGGGGGTAGACTGGGGATAGGTTCAAAATAGTTATAAATTAGAATGTAAGGAGTTGAATAGAGTAGCGTTTTTTTTGGGGGGGGGGTAGAAATATGCATCAAATTGGTAATATGAGCATACATTAATTATAAACGGGGAGGGAAATTTTGGTAAAAAGCATGAGTTAATCTGTAGCAAATAATCTCGTGTGCCAAATAAACGGGAGTATTTTTTTTTCTGCAAATAGGAGTATAAGGTAAGAGTTAAAGACTGACTGAATAGTTTTGAGCGGGGGCTTAATTCATGTTAGTTTAGAAGTATTAGTATAGGACAGATTTGGCGGGAGATTCGTGTAAGTCTAGTGAAGTGTAAATCATGGACACGGACGAGTATTAAAATAACATCTTACCTCGGTACCGATTCCGGAAGTAGCCGGGCGAAACCGGATGAGGTAAAGATGGTATTATATAGCAGAGGAGTGTGGAATGCCCTGTTTTCATTGGCTGTTTATTAAAAGACAGATGTCTATAAGAACGGCCGAAGTCTGGCCTTTTTATTTATTTATTTATTTTTCTTTGCTTTGGTAGAGGCACGAGCGTAGCACGCCGCGATCACGGAGGCGGCTTGGCTCTTTCAGAGTCATGCCGGGGTTACTGTCGGAGCCGATATGATGCAGAAATAACACGAAATCGGCAATGAAGACAGCGCATCACTGAAGACCTCCCTGATGCATCTAAGATGTATGATTGAAATGGGCCATCAAGGATTTTGAGCGGAATAAGGATTCAAGTAGAAAATAGTATATTTTTAAAGTAATTAATTCTATTAAAAACATTTCCCAGAAACATAGTATTTTGAACCACAAAAGCAAATCACCTTTTTGTTGATATACTTATGACAAGTAATGTATGTATACTCGATGGCAAATATATATTAGGAATAGAATATGAATATTTGGTATATGTTTTTTCGTACGGAAAATCTTTTCTGAAAAGGATAAACGAAAAATTAATGGAAGTGAGAACGTAATAAATAAAAAAAAGGAAATCTCTTATCGTTTTATATATCATTTTAATATATTTTTTGCTTTGCATTCCTGGCTAAAAATTTCCAATTATTTATTTTAGCCCTCTTTCACCTTTTATTTTCTTCACCGTTCTTCACCATTTCTTTTTTTATCTCCTCCTCCTCCTCCTCCTCCTCCTCCTCCTCATTATTATTATTATTATTATTTGTAGAGTTTTTCACATTAGCTCTATCTCGTGGTTTTTCACTGCAGTGTGAGAACAGCAAACATTTTCAGGTCTCCAGGAATCTTCTAGGTACCCAAGCCCATTAGTTTTGTGGTACAGATGGTTTGAATTCTTCCTCTAATTTCTATTTCATCGAGTCTTTTTTCCTGATTCTTAGAATATGTTACGAAGCCACCAACTACGATTGGTATCAATATTACTTCCATGTTCCACAGGTTTTCGTTTTTCTGACAAGATTCAAGTATTTGTCTATCTTTTTTGCCTTCTTTTGCTTTCTCTCTGGTCCGCTTGTACATGAAAATATATTACGAGACAAGTTCTTTTCTTCTTTTTAATTAAATCTAGGCGGGTCTTCTGGCTTCGATTGTATTATTATTATTATTATTATTATTATTATTATTATTATTATTTACTCCTTAAGAGTTTTTCACAACAATGTTACCTGATCGTCTTTCACTGCAGTTTGAGTGAGAACAAGTCTCAAGTCTCTAGGACTCTTCTCACTATTCTGGCCGTTCTCAATAATGTATTTGTCTAGATGGACTCCACTCGTCCTCTTATTTCTATGCCCACCAGTCCCTCTAATAATCCTCTGGTGATTGTACCAAAAGCACCAATCACGATTGGCATAATTGTCACTTTCATGTTCCATAGTTTTTTTTTTTCAATTCCCTAGCAAGATCGAGGTACTTATCTTTCTTTTCACTTTTTTTTCAGTTTTATTCTTGGGTCAGCCGGGACAGCAAAGGCCACATTTGTGCAAGTTATCTTTTTTGTTGAGTAATATAAGGTCTGGCCTTCTGGCTGAGATTAGGTGATCCATTTGTATGTCAAAGTCCCATAGGAGTTTATGTCATTCTCCAAAGACAGATGCTAGGTGGTGCATATACCATTTGTTCGTATGGTCAAATTTAAATTTCTTGCACAGCTCCGAGTGGATCACCTTGCCCACCCAGTCGTTTCTAGTCTTATACTCCTTCTGTGCTAATTTGCTGCATTCACTTATGATGTGATGGCTGGTTTCGTCTCTATCACCACATGGCCTACATTTGCTATTTTGTTTATTCTTATCAATTCTCGCTTTGATATGATTGATTCTTATGGCGTTGTTTTGTGCTGCTATAAGGAGAAATTCAGTTTTTCTCTTAAGTTTTCCTTTTCTTAACCACGTCCAGGTTTTTTCGTGTGAGATGTCATTTATTAGTCGTTTAAAACGCCCATAGAGTTGTTTTTCCTCCCATTTTTGTTTTCATGTTATTATCATTCTCTTGGTCTTCGTTTCTGGTGGCCGTAATCATCATCATCGTCAACAACATCATCAGCAGCATCATTATTATTGTAATTATTATTATTATTATTATTATTATTATTATTAGTAGTAGTAGTAGTAGTAGTAGTAGTAGTAGTAGTAGTAGTAGTCGTTTAATCTCCCATTTCCACGATTAATATATCTAAGCAGTCAACTACACTGAATAGCGATCAAATAAAACAAAACTAAAATTGTTATCATTAATCTCTTCTTGCAGAATTCAAATATATATATATATATATATATATATATATATATATATATATATATATATATATATATATATAACAGAAAAAAAAATTAACATTTTTATCATATCTTCATCCTACACGTATTAATCGTTATTCGTTTTCGTTTCAGTCTCACAAGTGAAGTGAATAATAAACCTGGAAAGAGAGATGGGATCTGTTTCATGTTATTTGAGTGTTATTAGATTTAGAGCGAACGATCGGACACATTTTTGTTATTGTTCCTAATGCAGACGATATATATTTACTTGAGAGATGCCAGTAAATATGATGATAAATAATAATTATGATAATAAAATTATTGTAATAAAATCCAAAAATTTCAAAAAGTAAATAGATTAAAAGAATACATTAATGAATTTATAATTATATTTAAAATAATTTTAATTGATAAACTTTCAAGTTACGATGTGTAATAAAAATACCTAAAACGAATTTTTACATCATTTTTAATTTTTCGTTTTAAAATCCAAATGAAGACGTGTGTTCAAGTAAGCAACTTATTCAGTAAAGTAGTGAGAACTAGACTTCTGGACGAAACCAGTCACAATTCTCAATAGTTTTTAATCTGCCCTCTTGATATTTTATAATTGGTGGTGTTTGGCGAAACACAGGATTGAACAAGTGGACCAGCCTTCATACTCATCAGACCTCTAAGATCATCCGCGCAAAGTTTTCTAGTTTCCTTTTTTCATCTCAAAAAATATTTGGAGACGTGTGGAATATTAGAAGAAATACGACAACGCAGCTTCTCAACATGTAATATTTGAGGACGTGTGGGGTATTAAAAAAATACGACAGGGCAGCTTCTCAGCATGTAATATTTGAAGACGTGTGGGATATCAAAAGAAATACGACAACGCAACTTCTTAGCATGTAATATTTAAGGTCGTGTGGGATATTAAAAAAATACGACAGGGCAGCTTTTTAGTATATAATACTTGATCACTTGTGGGATATTAAAAGAAATACGACAACGCAACTTCTTAGCATGTAATATTTGAGGACGTGTGGGATATTAAAAGAAATACGACAGCGCAGCTTCTTTGCATATCAAAATAGAAATGCTTCGACTAATGTAAAATTCTGTCTTCAGTTACTTTTTGAAACTCGGGCCAAACGTTTTCATTTAAAAATTAAATATTTTACTTTCATAAAATTTACTTTAAACAAAGTAAATTGAATTATCTAAATTAATGGTATAATTTTTTCCCGAGCCCAACAGGAGAAAATATAATGAAATTATGCAATATTGAGAAAAAATCATAATTGACACTTAAGTTGCACATCATTGAGTTTTTATGACTGCCTTAATTCTCTCTTGAGTGGATTTCACTAATTTAAAGGCATATTATTTTTTAAAGTGAGTTCATCTCTCTCGAATGGTAGTTAATACAACTTTGTTGAGTGGACCATTCTGATGGACCATTTTCAAACTTCCACCGTAAATTTTCAGTAGGATTTAGATCTGGACTGTTCGTTGCCTATACTATTGATTGTATGTGCCTTTCCTGAAGTGCTTTAACACCATCATTCTGACAAGATGCCCAATTTTCCTGAACAATGACTTCATCATCAAAAAACAGTTTTCTTTTGCTAGAATGGGAAGGTTATCCAGGATTGCAAAGTGTATTGATGGTTAAGATAATGATTGCTTTAAATGACATGCAATCCAACATCAGGTATGACACAAGAAATTTGTAGCGTGGCTTCGAAAAAATTATGCCGTTGATTTAAGTAATTTGATCTACTTTGTTTAAGGTGTGTGTTATGAAGCCAGAATGTTCAGCTATTAAATATGAATGTTTTGCGTCTTATATGTTATTACTTCATTTACTGCTAAATAAATAAATAAACCCTACGTGAATATCCTTTAAGTGTTCTAATTTCATAATTTTTCCAGAGTTACAAAGGTTTTCGTCGCACTGGGTTTGTTTCCTATATCGGAATAATAAACTGCTGTTCTCTAAATAATGGTTGAAATTTATAGGTTACATAATCTTACCCAAAAGTGTAGAACTGAGTTTGGGAAAGGGAAATTATCCACTCTCCTACAGGGACTGGAATGTGATACAATGTCGATTTAAAGTGGAAATCTCGTAGGAAGCAAACATTCAGAGAGTCGGTGACAAAAATTATACTGTTGGCATTCTTTTTTGAAGCGCTTACGGCACCTGGTAATAAACTAAGCCTTAGCCTTTTAGACGAGAGAGCATGTGTTGCCTGAAGAGAAAGCGCCCTGAAACTGTGCTGTATTATTTTTTATGCACGAGCCAACACGAATTCACGGTATGTGTGTGTGTGTGTGTGTGTGTGTGTGTGTGTGTGTGTGTGTGTGTGTGTGTGTGTGTGAGTTAATTTGGAATTTGCTAAACCTTTAATTAGTCGGATATACAGGCCTTAGATTTCTTATGTTATCTACTGTTTCAAGTTGTTACCATTTTATGTACAAAGCAGGTTCAACGCTGCTTAACAAAAAAGTTCAATGTGAAAAAATGCCGAAAACTTTTTAAAAAGGTAAGATTCTACCGGAAATTGGTCAGTTCAGTTCCTTGGCCTGAATTCAACAGAAAGATTGTCGACAAATTAGATGATTCAAGATAATCTGAAAGCATCGACAGCGAAATAAAAGTGATTATAAATAAGTAGAATATTAAGAGTTCCTACAAGAAACAGAAATCAATCTCATAAACTCAGCTCCTCATAAATACAATAATACAGTTCTTTCGAAAAGAACACGTTGTTTAATCTAATCAGAAGTTAAATTAACTCATAAGAAGTAATTGAAGACAAGGAAAAAGAATGAAAACAATCTACTTGCCGGGTATAAAATAAAAACTATGGTTTGAAATTCCATCAAGATTACGGACTATAACAAAAGACACCTAAAATAGTTCGTAGTGACCGAAACAATTTTTGACAATTGTCTTTATATTTCTTCATTATTGTACTCATAACGTTTATCCTGCTGTACTTTTTTTTACCTTTTAATCAACACACGGGGATAAATCCATCTGTTGCCCATGTCTTGTAGTTAATTCGATTTTGCCCTTTCAATATCACTTCTCTTTCCGCTGAACCTGAGCCTTGAAATCTTAAAATTGGTCCCGGAGTTGTTCCACGAAACAACGGTTGAGAGGGTTAAGGTGTTGGTTAAGAGTTAATTGGAATCTACCTTGAAGTTGTCAGTTTTTTCCTATGACCATGTTCAGTGAAAGGAAAAGTGACATTACAAAGCGAAATAACTAAGAAGGCAAATTAAGTGATCCAAAATATTTTCTATATGGTCAGTCTAACCTCGTAAATTCGGTTCAAAATTCATTGAAGATTATTGACTACGACAAAAGACACTTGAAGAAGGCCAAAATACAAACATCTTCATCCAGGGTTTGAACTCCGTTGCCAATTCTATTTCCTTCGAAAATAACCGTTACGCTTCTCAGCACCCAAGACAAGATATGACTAAAGGTAAAAAATATGTCAACTCTTTTTTTCCAACAAAAAATTGGCAACAATCAATTATTGTTTACCTTTTTCATGACTAAAGGTAAATAAGGTTTGGTTGCTTTCAAATTGAAACACACAAGATGTTTTTATCGTTTGTTAGGGGGAAAGATTAAAAAAAAAAAGGAAATTAGTTTTTTTCGCGTGTAAATGGTATGTGGTATCAAACTGATTTTATCATTACGGAGTATATATATATCTTCCAATATAATTTAACTGTTAATAAAAGAAACTTTTATCATTCTACTTTCGTCACTGGGGTAATTTACAGTCCAATTATCTTCATTAGTCACTGATTTTCTTCTGTAAATTCTTTTTAGAGCAATAACTATCTATCTACACAATTATACTCATAAATATATCGCATAATTAATTTCTTAAACTATTTTTGTGCGTTAAAAAATTACATCTTGCATATTTTGACGGTTAACGTCCACTCTATATTAATGATATTATTATCCAAGTTTCCATCACAATGTTACCCTACAGGACAAAGTGGATAGTGAGCACCTAGTTAATTCGTAGTCGGGAGTTCAGTCTCACGGTTATGTAGTGTAATATTCTCTGGTACAATAGGAGGGACAGAAAAGTAATATTTGAAGAACAAATTAACTATGAAGAATTAAATGGTGATATCCTCTTAACACGAACAGCATTTATTTTCTGTAATATTTGTATACATAATAATTTAGACATCAAATTCTGGAGGTAATGTATTATCAAGCTTAGCTTAGTTTGGCACAAGGCTAGAAGCCTGGTGCTCCCAGTGAGAATTGAACTCTCATGCCGTGATCTGCTAACTTAGCTCACTAAACATTTCACCGTGTTAAGCACTCTTTATCATGGCACAAAACCAGAAGTATGGTGCTCTACAAATCATTTAAATGCTAAACACATTTCAGTATCATTGATTATGAAGCTAAGGCCAAGAGTGTAAACAGTATCTATTGTAACAGTGACCCGGGAATTTTGAACTGAATTCAAAAGAAGAAATGAATCATAAAAAATAGTTATGAAGAGATATTATCCAAACACGGAAAGTGGAATGAGAACAACCTATCGCCATTAATTTGCATCATTAAATTAATTTAGATATAATTTGTTAAAAAATCAGTTGTATATTTGTTTAAACAATTGAAGTACTATAACGTCATTCCCCCATTTAAAACGAACTGGTTGTCGGTATAAAACATCCTCGGAAAGGTCCATCGAGACTTTTGACAGTTACTGACCGATTCTGTGTATTTGTCAAGTTCCCATTCAAAGGATCTTTCAAAGAATCTTTCGAAGGATCTTACCAAATGGCTGTCAGCTTCAGCTGCAGAATTTCTCTAGTGGGTTCAACCACAAGAAAATCCCTGATCGCAGTTTCGCTTGAATAGCAAGATCTATTGATTAACAACTTTTAACTTCTTACTAAACTTTGCTTACGGGATCAGTCGAGAAAGTAATGAACATTTTTCTCTTTTTTTTTTCTTTCTTTTTTTTTCAAGTTGCAAACCTGTTTGAAAATTAGATAATCAGTTCATGTTTGCCTCGCAGTCATCAACTACGGTTTAAGGTCCACCTATAGCAATTAATCCTTTGCTGAGATTACGATGCCTACATATGGTTTTGGTTGTTTTTCAGCTTTAACAAAAGCAATATCTTGTTTGAGGAGTTAAGATTGCTTAAGATCCAAACGTTGAACGGGTCAGTTCAAATTAAACGTAGATATGCAGTTACATCTTAATTAATGTAAGTTGTTTTTTTTCTTTTTCCTTCTATTTCTTTTCGTCTTGCTCACAACCGAACCCTCAATTGTACTTTCTGTGAATAAGCTTGTACATACGAACGTGGGTTTAGAATCACTCCGTACATACATAGTGTAGTTATAACAGTTACCGTCATAGGAAATGGAACTGGCTACTTTAGTTTATATCCAGGACAAAGCTGTTTCTATTTCACATAGAACTAAGGATCTTGAAAAAGATATAAATCCCAGCTATGGATAAACAGTAGGCAAAACTGGCTTCCTTAATTTTGTTTAAGCCAAAGAGAACGAAAACTCCGAAATAAAACCTGGAGTATTCCGGTTAAAAATTGACCTGGTTTTATTTTATTTTCCTTTCTTTCTTTTTCCTGTCTTTTTCAAGGGAATTGCAAAACGTCTCGTCCAAGATTTGAACTCCCCGATTCTATTTCCAGCGACGATAAATATTTCACTAAACGCATGTGTATGTATGTATGTACGAATGTGTTTGCGCATGCGTGTATATGTATGCGCACGCGCGTGTATGTGTGAAGAAGATCATATTTTTTAGTAGTCTTGATAGTCTACTTATATCGACAATGATGTCACCACTTTGTAAAAAAAAAAACAGATGAAAGTGTCAAAAGAGTTGCGTAGACCTTCATCAACACTATATTGGCTCACATAGTTGAAATCCAGCGACGCAGAAACCCGGGGGAAACGACTGCATCATCTTGCCAGACTCCAGTCACGAGTTGGAGTATAATTTTGCATTAATGACATTTGAATTAGTGGTGTAACATAGAAAGCTTGGGGAGATAATCCTATATAGTTATAAAGAAAGAAGCTGAAAGATAAGTACGTAAATGAACGTACAAAGATAAAGGGAAAGTAAAGGTGGAAGGAATGAATAAGAAAGAAAGAAAGAAAGAAAGAAAGAAAGAAAGAAAGAATGTCTTAAAGAAGGCAAAAAGAAAGGAAAAGAAAATAGATATATAGAGGAATGGTAAATAAAAAAAGAAAGAGTGAGATACAAGAAAAGAAAAAGAAATATATGAAGGTGTAGGAAAGAAAGAAAGAAGAAAAGAAAAACAGAAAAGAAGGAAAACAGAAAATGTTTGAAGGAATGGAAAGAAAAAAAAAGAGTAAGAAAAATGTAAAGAATGGAAAGAAACAAACAAACAAACCAAAAACGATGGAAAAGATTGAAACAAGAAATATAAGGGAATGAAGTTAAAGAAAGAAAGTCTAATAACTAAAATACGAGAAGAAAAAAACACTGAAACAACCAGAAATAATTGTAAGAAAATTTCAGAAAATAAACAAAAACAGATGAAAAACAAATTTCACGAAAGGAAAATAAGGGAAAGATTTACTAAAGCAGAAAAGTGAAAAAAAAGCAAAACAAGAAAACTAGATAAGAAATGGATGAGCAGAAGAGGAAGAAGTCCGTTTGCAGCAAGAAAATGGTGGGAAATACTATCAGATGAAGAAAGCAATGCGTGACAGCCTTCATGGCCATTAGGAACAAAATTTAAATCAATAAAATGTCAAGACGAGGATTTTGCTTGCGGTCTTCTTGTGGTGAGCCAGCAGTAGATGGACTTATCTTCTTAAACAACGATTTCATTTTTTTAATATTTGTTTTCGGTATGTTTCCAAATGTGTACAATATCTGGAAATGGGTATGTGAATATAGGTGTATGTTTATGCGCACAGATGTGTATTTATGTGTTTTTATATATATATATATATATATATATATATATATGTGTGTGTGTGTGTGTGTGTGTGTGTGTGTGTGTGTGTGTGTGTGTGTGTGTGTGTGGACGAATGAATGAATGAATGAATGGATATGTGCATGCATGAAAAATGATTAGACTCTCGCGTGTATTAGATTGTAAGTAAAGGATGCAGGAATATAAAGTAAGGCGGGATCAACAAAAGAGGGAAGAAGAATTTCGAAAAATTGTGTGAGAAAGAAAGAAAGAAAGAAAGAAAGAAAGAAAGAAAGAAAGAAAGAAGGACAAAGCAGTAACTGAAGATACTGATAAACAGTAGAAATGAAAATGAAAAAGAAAATAAAGAAAATAGTGAAAATTAATACCAATTTGAAATGGAATAAGAGATAAATGAATGATTGAAGAAAGAAAGAATAAAATCAATATAAAGGGTAGACGAAACAAACAAGAAAAGATAGAAAGAGAGTTGCGAAAGAAGGAAAGAAAAACCTATGAAATAATGAAAAAACCATCAGAGATAAAAACATGAAAGTTTTTAGAAGTTTAAATCGAAAATCAGCTTAAGCAATAGGCAAAAAAAAAAAAGAAATAGGAAGGAATGGCAGTGAAATTGAGACAAAAATAAAATCAAAACAGGAAGTTACACGAAAAAAAAATTGAAAAATAATGAAGTGAAGAAGAAAATAAACTTTTTAATTACGAAGGCCTGACTGGTGGGAGAGAAAAATAAATAATTAAGAAAAACACGGAATAAATAAAATTGAAGAAAAGATAAACAGGAGGAATTTCAATAAGAAAGAAAGAAAGAAAGAAAGAAAGAAAGAAAGAAAACTCCAATAAAATTGGAAAAAAAATGTAAAATAGTAAATGAAAACAAAAAAAAGATAATACAAACATAAAAAAATATAAACAAAAAGGAAAGAGAAAAAAACTACCAATGTGAGTTAAAAAAAGAAAGAAAAAAGAGTGTGAGCGAAAACCAAAAACAAAGAAACAAAAGATAAGAGAGAGAGAGAGAAAGAAAGAGAGAGAGAGAGAGAGAGAGAGAGAGAGAGAGAAACTGACGGAATAAAAAGCGAGAAATAGAAATTTATACATACATATAGATTGATAAACAACACACACACACACACACACACACACATATATATATATATATATATATATATATATATATATATATATATATATAAAGAAAACAAAAAGGAAGCGAAATAATGAGAATGGAAAAACGAAAAAAAAAAGAAAAGTCCTAATTGATAAGTTTTTAAAAAATGCTTAAAAGGAAAAGTAAAACGACCAATTCTAAAAAGAAGAAGGAGAGGGAGAGAAAGAAAGAGAGAGCGTAATGTATATCTAAGAAAGAAAGAAAGAAAGAAAGAAAGAAAGAAAAATAAGCTTGTTAGATTTGTTGCAAAAACATTTCTTTCTAATTTTGATTAGGATGATTTACTTAACGGTGACAGTTTTTCCAGGATGGCGGTGGTGGTGGTTTGGATGACAATGACGTTGCTTTTCAGGCGTGGGAATGGGGCAAGCGTAAGTTGTAGTGTTAGGATTGTGGCAGTTGTAATGGCGGCTGCCGGTGTCACTGTCTACCGTGGCACTGTCTTGAAACTTTTTAGCTGATCATTAGAGCCATCTTAAACTTAAAATAAGATAAGACATACAATAAGACATATATGGACGATGAATATGAAAGAAAGAGAGAATGAGAGAGAAAGGAGAGAGAGAGAGAGCGACCAATAAGTATATGTATGGAGAGTGAGAAAGAGAGACGAAAGGTGGGTATTTGTAAGTATAGAGAAGAAAAAACAGAGTGAGACATAAGAAGAGAAAAAGAGAAAGAAAGAGAATAGAGGAAGTGAGTAATATATATAGATGAAGGTAAAGAGAGAGAGAGAGAGAGAGAGAGAAAAGAAAAAAAACGAGAGGGGGCATTTATAAATAGAGGGAGGAAAGTGGAAAGACTAGGAAGAGGGAAAAGAGAAGTAGAGACTTATACGGATGAGAGAAAAGAGAGAAAAGCAATAGAAAGAGATTAATAAGTGCATGGAAGACAAAAGTTGGATATTTATTAGTACGCTATTTATTTAGCTCCTCACGTGGCCTAAATGTGATACAAAGTTTGTTTTGGGGTTCCCCGAAGGAAGCAAGCCTTCAAGGCGTTTCATATTTAAAAGTATAGGGACGAAAGGAAAAAATAGTAAAGAAAAGAGAGAAAGAGAGAAAAAAGAGGATACTTATAAGGATATGGATGAAAGGAAGAGAGAGAGGGGGGATATAGAAAAGAGAGTTAATAAGTATGTGAATGAGGAGAAAGAGGAGAGAGAGGGAGAAATTTATGAATATAGGAATGAAGGGAAAAAGAGAGAAGAAAGAAATCAGAAAGATGTAGACTTTAAAGTATGTGAATGAAGGGAATGTGTTATTGTAAGGAAAGAGAGAAGGTAGAAGAGTATTTATGAATATAGAGATGAACAAGGATAGAGATGAAAAAGAGAAGAGGGAGGCATATTTATAGGTATGTTGATGAGAAAGAAATGAGAAGAGAAGATTGAGAGACAAGAGGGTTTTTTTAACTATAGGGATGAAGGGAAAAAGAGAAAAATTAAGAGAAGGGTGGAGATTTATAAAAATAGAAAGAAAAGGAAAAAGCGAGAGAGAGAGAGAGTGAGAGAGAGAGAGAGAGAGAGAGAGAGAGAGAGAGAGAGAGAGAGAAGAAATAAAGAGATCTTAAAAAATACATCTAACATCAATAGAAGTCAGTGATGAGATGAGGCTCTCAATTATACTGGAACTTTTCCTTCGAATTTCAATGGCAGAATAGACAGCTTCGTAAGATGAATCCATCTCGATACATGAGTTCATGAGTTAATTGTGCTGGGAACGCAACTATCGTACTACTTAAGGAGAAGACTTGGTTTGGTTGGTTTCTTGATTTAATGGCATATCAACTTTAGTAGGTTATTCAATGCCAAAGCCATCCTTCTAGAAGAACAGTAGTGGTACTATTTAACCCATAACTAGAAAGATCATTCCTTTCCCAAGGGTATTTCTCCGAAAGTGAACGACTGGAGTTTGAACTCGCTTACTACGATCCTGCAGTAACCATTACAACACGAAGACTCTCCCTTAGGAGAAGACATTTTTTAAGAAGGAAACATCTTAAATAAAATGTTTAAAAAAAGTAACAAAGAAAACTCTACCCAGCGATTTATTAAACAGTGATTTACTACCGCCATTCCCATCTTGCTTTTTACGGAGGCTCGAACCCAGACCTCTGGAAGACACGTAGCTGTTTTAGCAACAAATCAAACATAAGCATTTTTTCACGTTCTTTTTTTAATTCCCTCAATTTTGCATGCCGGGATCTCGCAAGAGAGACAATTAAACCGTGGAAATGAAAGTGGTGGTAATACCAATTGTATTTGGTTCACTTGGAACGGTCTCAAAGAATCTGTAAAAGAGACTGGGTGAATTAGAGATCACGGGAAGAATCGGGAACATCCACACCATAGCGCTGTTAAAATGAGAATACTTAGAAGTAGTCTTGAAGATCTGAGAAGAATGTCACGTAAAATTCGGTGAAACCCACCTGTTAGGGCTGGTGTGAAAAACACACAAGGATTAAAACAATACTTATCTGGAGACTTGAGGAGACTTGCTGTCACTCAAACACCAGTGAAAGACCATCAGCTGATGCTGGTGTGAAAAACTATCATAGGAGTAAAATAATAATGACTAGAGCATAGTTAAGATCGTGCAGAATACTGAGAAGAGTCTTGGAAACTAGAGGAGACTTGCTGTCATTCAGACTCCAGTGATACCATCAGTGTGAAAAACTCGCAAAAATAATAATAATACGATCAATCCTTTCATAAGCGAATGCAGTAAATTAGCACCAAAAGAGTATTAGACTAGACACGACTAAGTGAGGGAGGTAATCCACCGGGAGTTACGTAAAAAATTCACTTTTGACCATTCGAACAAGTAGTACATGGACAACCCAGAATCCGTCTTGTAGAATGAGATGCACAAACTTCTCTGGGATTTTGAGATACAAACGGATCACCTAATCTTGGCCTGACGACCAGACCTAGTGATAATCGACAAAAAAAAAGAGAGCTTGCCAAATAGTGGACTTTGCCGTTCAGGCAGACCACAAAGTGAAAATAAAAGAATTCGAAAAGAGAGATAAGTGCCTAGACCTTGCTTGAGAACTAAAAATTCAATGGAACAGGAAAGTGACGGTGATACCAGTTGTGGTTGGTGTACTTGGATAATCTTCAAAATATTGGTAAAGGAATGGG